>CAJUYI010001579.1:14155-49896 GCA_910591695.1 Galerucella pusilla
AACGGAGGTGGAACATAGTATTTAAAATGAATTGAAAGCTTGGAAGAATATAATATAGTTATTTTTTTGGTTATACTCTAGTGTTGGATAAAATTTCTGTAATTTCATTGCTGTTGTCTTATTTCCGTGAAATAGTCATTTCGAATACACAAAAATTGTGTAGGCAAAATAATTGTTCTCGAGGTTTTATTCTTTTGTTGCTTTTCATCAATTTCACTCATGCATTTTGTCAAGATTGTTATTCGCAAAATTTCCAAGCAACAAACTTCCATACCTTCCAACAATTTTGCCGACAAATTTTTTCCTCTTAATATAATAATTTGAAAGTAAATATTACACTGGAAACTGAAAAGTGAAATAAAACTCAACAAATTTTAGTCAGCCATGAAGATTAAAATGTTATTACTTCCATTTAACTTCATACTTTTCTGACAATACGTCAAAACAAATACATAAAAAATTGAACGTACAAAATATTTCCTGGGTGTGTCTAATGCGATCCTCACCAATTTATATTCAAAATAATATGAAAATTCTTCATTCGATACGATTCTATGAAGTAGAAACAATTTTATAAACACGAGCCAAAAAAAAACAAAGTATGCAAAAATGTATCTAGGTCAAAGCGGGTACTTTCGTAAGGTGATTTTTGTGCAACATCCTTTGACATTGAAATACATTAAATTCGCTCGTGTATTCGCCATCCGATGATTTACAAAACAATGTTTAAAAATTGTGTAATTGTTATCATTGTTACCAAGGAATTATAAAACTGTGTGTGTACGTGTGCTGCAACGAACGAACATATTATATCCTGTTTTAAAAGGAGTACGATAATACGGGGAAGCATGAAAATTAAATGAGAATTCTCCAGTTTTTTCTATATCGATTTTTGGTAAAGTTGAGGAGTTGATTTATTACTATTTTTCGATAATTGACAGTTTTATATGTGCCATATACATTGCTGAACTTAATTTTTTTCCGCCACATACCTATAGGTATATTTACTGAGCCAAAACTAAGATGGAAAGAAAAAGAATTGTTCGCCCTAATATTGACAGGCATCGATAATAATAGTTTTATTGTGTGTGATATGATATCTATATGTACGATTAACTCCGAATGGTATAAGTTATGACAGTTATGCGCTGCTGTAGCTCAGTTGTATATTCATATGCAGAACGATTTCCAGAAGTGTTAAATTAAAATCGACTTCTACAAAAATTAATTTATATGTCCCAGTACCACAAATCAGAGGATAAATCTTGATTGAGTTTCGTCACAAAAAGCTTCAATTTTTTCATTACTTTCTCAGTGTTTCATTGCAAGTCCAAATAACATAATCTGGAGATCCATATTTTTTAATGATTTCATTATCGTAGATTCTTTTACTTTCTGACCAAACCATTTCAATTCCTCGGTAATGTCTAAACAGTCCTATCTTTTTGAGAACTTGTTTTTTATAATTTTTTCCCATATTTAATACTTACTCTCTCCCTCAAATATTTATATTTCCAGACTTGGTCCCATCCAGTAATTTTGGAAGACCAACAAGAAGATGGAAATAATTTCATGATGGAGTTGGCTTCTCTGGGCTAGGTGTATATGGTATTGCCACAGAATCTACATACTCCTTCCCCCACTATTTTTAGCTTTTCCAGGTGCCCATTCAGCGCCCATTCAAATTCGCTTGGTCAATGCAGAGTTAGCTCGTAACACCCCGTCAAAAGTGATCAGTTAAGGTCAGGTCAAGTAATATTAACTTTGTTGTAGACTAAATATGGCTAGATTTGTTGATTATGCTGGCGATTTGACTGATGAAGATTTTTCGGAACTTTTAGGTTAGGTAAGGGCTGGAAAACTTATCAAATAATCCTTTATACTCAATATACTACTTTATAGGTTAACCAAATAGAACCATGGACATTCAGAGAGCCATTAACACAATTGTAGGATTCTCTAATTGAATTCCAAACTGTACTCTTGCTTCTATTCATTTCTGTGTTCGACTCTTTGGACTCAATTATATGTTCGAAATTCTTCATTATCGATGAGCGGCCCATTAATACGAAGAAAGTTTTCCTCAACATCCTCAAGTATCACACATAGTGTTACTTAAATTGGAAGAGAAAAGGCGCAGCGGTTCGTTCCCAAACAAAAACCATGCACTGATATCCAGTCAGAACTGATGATAATGAAATTAATGTACTTGCGTATGCTGGTAGCAATCCTCATACTCATGTTAGAAATATAGCTGGAGAACTGGGAATAAGCAATAGCGCGATACAAAGGATTTTGAATCAACACAAATATCACCCGTTTAAACTACATTTAGTTCAAGGACTGAAGTCTACTAATTTAGACAGAAGATGAGAATTTATATTATCTCTAGTCGATATTATGATTGCCAACAATCCCTTACTTTTGAATCAAATATTTTGGAGAGATAAAGCCACTTTGACAACAATGGTGTAGTTAATACACACAATACCCAGTATTGGTCGAACGAAAATGTCATACAAACGTTTATCTACGAGCACATAAAGAAAAAATAAAAAAATGTGCTCTGAAGGGGTTAAAAAACATGAAATAGTATATTGTTTTATTAGGAGTAAAAGTATAACTTTTTGTGGCGAGTCTGAATGTTTGATGGCCGAACGTTAGTGAGGCAGACAATTTCAGACGAGCCACAAAAAGTGCTTTTGCTCCGAATGAAACATGCTATTTTTTCCGCAAACGGCATCCAGACTAAGAACTAATTAATATTTAAATAAAAATTCAAAACGATTACAACGAAGTTGATAAATTCAGAGAATAATAATTATAAAACTGCGCACTACATTTCCGTGGTTACTGGTTTTGTGATTGCCAAGTCAAAAACAAATTTGACAGTTCAATAATATTTTATAATGTCATAAATATTGTAAGTGATTTAAAGCAACAATTGGACTGTGCATTTTTGGTAAGTACTTGAGCATCAAAATTTAGTTTGTTGTAGTAAAGTGTACTGAAATTTTCTTTTAGATTATATTATGTCGGATTCAGAACCCAACTGTACACCGCCCGACGTTGTTGACATTGCTAAGGCAGCTACGAATGATTTAATTCCAACTAAGTCAAGTAGAGTTTATAATCATGCTTACGAAAGATTTCTCACATGGTGCAATGATAAAAACATTTCAAACTATTCGGAAAATGTGCTACTAGCTTATTTTTTTGAAATGACAACTAAATTAAAAATGAAGAGTTCAACAATGTGGTCTCAGTATTCCATGATAAAATGATAACTGAATACTGAACATGGATTAGATATTAGCAAATATAATATGAAACTACGTGCTTATCTGAAGAAGCAGAATGAAGGGTATACTCCCAATAAGTCAAAGGTATTCACAGAAGACCAGTTTGGAGATTTTTTAAATAATGCACCTAATGAGCAATATCTAGGTATTAAGGTTAGTTATAATATTCTAACCTGCATAAATACAATCAAGTTTTTAAATACATACTACTTTCAGGTTGTTCTAATAATGGGCGTATCTGGAGCATGTAGATGCGATGAAATGGTGAACATGACAATAGACGATATGAAAGATTTAGGATCTGTTATTCCTGATAGTAAATCTAAAAAGCCACGATCGTTCACAATTATTGGAGAAAAATATATAAATCTTTAAAGAAAATATACTTCTTTACGTCCACAAGCTATGGAAAGCCGACGCTTTTTTTTGAAATTTCAAAAGGGAAAATGTTATCGCATGGTCATGAGAATTCATACAATTAGTAACGTACCCAAAACAGTAGCAACTTATTTAAAACTACCGAATTCAAAAGATTACACCGGCCATGCGTTAAGAAGAACTTCAGCTACTTTGCTTGTGGATGGAGGAGCTGATATTACTTGTTTGAAACGGCATGGAAGTTGGAGGTCGAGCACTGTCGCTGAAGGATACATTGAAGACTCTTTGTCTAATAAAAAACAAACTGCAGAAAAAATCTTGATGTCGAATTCTTCTTCACTGTACCTGAATGCAGCTTCTTATGAGCGAAATTATGTCGACGTTGATGTAACAGAAGCAACAACAAGTAAGGAGTCACGGGAAATTTTGTCGATGAACTCTTTAAACTCTGCATAAAATTGGCTTGAATTGGAAGTGAATAAATCAGGTAGTGCATTAAATATGTGCGGTGCAACCTTAAATAACTGTAATTTTACTATTAATAATTATTATCGTTAATAAAGTTTCAAAGTTCAACTAAGTAATAATTATTTTCCCTGTTAAAAATTCTACTCTTTTGTACGGCCGTCAGCGTACAAAAATAGTTATTCGTATACTAAGGCCACAAAATGCTTTTACGCGTTCCGAGAGAGAGATTATCGCCGAGGCCGCTCCGGCCGAGGCAAGATAATCTCGAGGTCGCGAAAACATTTCGCGGCCATAGTATACACAATATTTTTCGTGCAACCGTGAAAATTACATAATTTCAATAAACATTATGTCTCTTTAGAAAAGACAGTTAGTTTTTGGTTCGAAATACATTGTTATTGTCATATTTCAGAAATGTCAAATGCTGTAGTGGCGTTCAGTTTGCCGGCAGTCACTATGGGAACGGCCGTGGAAATTTTTGTCGGCCGTCACTCTGAGTAACGGCCGCAAAATATCATTCTCTGGGTAACGGCCGCAAAATATCATTTTGCGGCTGCAAAATGCTTGTTTTGCGTCCGGTTGCACGAAAAGTACTTTTTTGTCCGCTCACGGCCGTACAAAAAAGTGGCGTCTGTGAAATCATACTTCAACATCATGAATTGACGTTAATAATGTCTAATTTTTCTGACGTTTGCGGAAAAATGAGTTTTCTATGAACAAACAACAACGAATTCTAATTATTTAAATTCATATTTACAGTAAAATGAGGACAATTATCCAAATTACTAATTATAACATTGGCATACTTGCGTGAATCACCCTGTACATTTAAATTTATGTTCACATAACGCACAACTCAATTAAAAAGTTGACGTGTCTCGGCATTTTTTATAATTTTCTAAAATAATGACATAAAGAATTTTATTCCATAAGTGGTTTCCACACTGTACTTATATTGAAAAAACTTATTATCTTTTTATTCACAACATTTGTTCACCTTATTTGACCTTATTTGAGGTTTTCGGTAGTTCTGCCCATGAGAACTTTTGTTTCCTATATCGGGACGTACAAGAAACCAAAATTTCATTCGTTTTGACCGGGACCGGATTTCCACTTGAAAAGCGCGGGGTCCTTTAGTAACTTCTTGTTTTATATATTTTATATGTGAATAAAAAAGAAAGAAAAAAGGACTTGTGATATTTATCTGACTAAACATTCACATACTTGCATGAGACTACAAGTACAGAATCCCAAAGATACAACAACCCTTTCAAGGAATATGGGTAGAGGAGATACTAGTATCCAAGGATGTTTTCTGTTCACCCAAAAAATATACGTACATCGCGAAAATTTCCATTTCTTTTGCCTCTTATCTACAAAGAGAGCTGAACAACTTTTTTTTTAATGTTTCCACACCTATTTGAGTTTCTGATAAAAAATTGCGAGCTCTTGTCATCAAGTTGTGTAATTATGCAAGGTTAAAACCGCCTACCGTTTTCCAGATAAAAAAAAGTGTCTATACACCGACTGCCCATACTATAAAACTTATAACCGACGTACTAAGTAAACTTGGAAGTTTAAAAGCAAACTCGAGAGATAACCCGAGTATGTATCGCATTGAAGGTAAACGATTCCCGGGGAATGTGTGTAGGTACTCGGTCGCATTAGCTGTTGAAGTAGACAGTCCAACGTCGATTTATAATAGTGACAATTGATTTACGGCAGAAGCTACGATTGGCCAACGAGATAATAGGCCAGTATAAACGTATTAATTATAAAACGTATTTTGTAATTTTTTCCCAATCGGATTATTTAATTAATATTTATGTCTTTTTGAAATTGAATGTATGTTATTTATGCGAATTTTTAACCTTTGATCTGTGTTGTTGTTAGATGCAACCGCATTTTCAATTTTTTTACATCGAACAATTGACAATTTGTAATTTATATAAATATTCTCTTATTTAAATTATACTTTGTAATAATGTATCTACCTGCTGTTAGAGAACTATCTACGTAATATGTTTATTTTGTATTAATTTTCCATTTGTTTGAATTCTTTGATTAATTGGGTTTTGCAGGACAAGAATTTTTTAATTAGGTCAGTTAAATTCCTTTTTTCTTGCTTTTAAAGTGTAACTGATGCACTGTAATTATCACACGAGTCAAATGTGTGCACTAACAAAGAAATACTTTTTCCTCCTACCCCCATAGAAAGTACACACTTTTCTCCCTCAAATCAGAGAGGAAACTCATACTTTTTCTCCCTAGGGAGGAAAATATTTTCCTCTCCCTCATTTCAAGTAAGTTGTAAACGATGAAACTTGTGAATTCATTATATTCACATTGTTTCCATAATTTCTAGAACATCCTGTATATCCTGTTTTTTGGTAAAAATCAAACATTATTGTTACTTCAACGTAGTTCATCAATACAAATTTCAACTTCAGGAATCTTAGATACACGTTTTTTGAGTTCAGAAATAAGAAAAGCATAGTATGCTGTGGCGCACTGACAGTAAACAGGGCGATTGACTTTTGAGGTGCAAAGTCGCTACATTCATTAGACTTAGATGAATTTTTGAAAAATGGAGAGCGATTCAAGTGATTTTGAATTTCCAAATACACCACCCAATATTGAGGAACAAGCTAACATAGCGTCATTAACCTTACTACCACAAAAATCTAAAGACAGGTATGAAAAACAATATGCACAATATAAGCAATGGGTTGAAGACAACAAGATAGGTACATAAATATTTTTCACTACAAGGAAAATCATTAAAAGCTACAACACTTTGGTCTGAATATTCAATGCTACGCACAATGATACAAATGAAGGACAATGTCGATATTAAATATCCAAAGTTGATTGCATTTCTAAAACGTCAAAATGCCGGATACAAACCAAATAAAGATAAAGCATTTACAAGAGAAGAAATAAATACATTATTAATGGAAGCCCCCGATGATGTTTTTTTATTAATGAAGGTAAGAAATGAAATCCCATGCAAATAATTCAATTTTTGATATAAAATATTCATAGGTAGTCCTTGTTATTGGAATTTTTGGAGCATGTCGATGTGATGAGCTTATTAAAATGACTATGGATGATATTGAAGAGGAAGGCAATCTTTTAGTTATAAATATCCACACTTCAAAAACGTATAAACAACGAACTCTCGTTATCAATACTACAACAGGTAACGGCCCAAATTGTGTTCAAATCGTTAAAAAGTATATCTGTCTACGTCCTAAAACTGAGCATAAACGATTGTTGGTATGCTTTAAAGCAGGCAAATGTAAAAATCAAGTGGTTGGCAAAAATAGTATATCCAAAATACCACAAAAAATTGCAGAATATCTCAATCTACCAAATGCCAAACATTACACAGGCACAGTTTCAGAAGAACTTCAGCAACTCTGTTAGTAAACGCTGGTGGGGATATTTTAGCTCTAAAACAGCATGGCAGTTGGAAATCAACCAATATCGCAGAGGGTTATGTGGAACAATCTTACACAAAAAAAAGAAAAATTTCTAAACAAATTATGGGAAATAATGTAGAACCTGTACTTGATCAAAATCAGCCAAGAACTTCTAGAAGTTACCACCATTACAATGTGCTAAGCGAAAATATTTCAAATACTAAAGCTCCAGTTCAAACCTTATCTTCCTCCAATGGTGTTCATTTAAGTGCTGCTCAAAACTGCACATTCAATATTAACATAAATAATTCTTAAATATAGTTAAACAATACTATGTACTTAATTGTATAACATATATTGATAAATTTGTTTAATAAATAATTCTTGTCTTCTTAATTATATTCGTTACCTATTTGTGACGTAAATATATTTTCAAAAAAAGGTGGGTAGGAGGAAAAATCATATGTATCACATGGGAGTAAAGTGCCTTTTCCTCCCTTGGATGTTTACGCTTCGCGTCGGGCAGTAAACTACATGGCACTTTCCTCCCTAGTAATACAAATAGCTATTGTAGAAATGTTGTGAATGGTTTTGAAATTACCTAATTTTTTCCAATCATATATTCGGAGTTTATGAGAATTACTCTTGTTTTTTGGAATAATGGAGTTTCTTGGAGTTTTTCATGACTAAGGTTTTTTTTTCAAATTTCATTTTGTAAACATTTTAATTTTTCTAAAATTCTAACCAAGCTCCTAACAACTATTCGATTTCTTTTAAATACATTTAATTTTTGTGGATATTTTTGAATTGTTGAGAATTATCATTATTTCCATAAAAGTCTTGCAGAGTTTTCTAGAATTATTGGAATTTTTGAAATTCCTGTTATTTTTGTGAATTCTTCTGGCGTCTTTGTTATCTTTTTTCAATTTTAGATTATTAGCATTTTGCACAATTCTTGTGAGTTTTCAGACCGATTTTTTCAAACCTTCACCATATTTGTGAAATGTTGGATATTTTGCTATATTTCTTTACTTTCCCCAAATTTCTGACATTTTAGAACAGCTTTCCAATGATATTTTTTAAATACAGCCTATTTTTTATCTGATGGTAACCAGCTCACTAAGCAATTAGTCTTTTGTCTTCATTGTATTTCGCGGTATACTTTGCTTAATTGTACTCTCTATTTCATTTATTGAATTATTTCCAAATCTTGTATTATTCATGTTAATAATACTTATTTAAATTTTTGAAACAGTTTTAATAGTTTTTAGACAGTTAAATAAATAAATAAACAACTTAGTTTCCTCAGAAACCACTAACAAAGAATTTATATTGAATTTTATCACAGAGTGATAGAATTTTATACACATAGATATGATATATTAAACGTAAAAAAATTGCCGCGACCAGACAAAACATTGCCAGTTCAAAACCTTCAAATTTTGTCAGTTAACAATTTACTCTAGTGAAAAAGTCAAAACAAAACTAGATGATATAAAAAAAGTAAATCTCGAAATTGAGCTTATGTGGGTCCCATCCCATGTTGGAACTCGTGGCAATGGAAAGGCAGATCTTCTAGCACGACAAGCTTCTACAAGTGAAAGTTCGGTGAATGTGCCAAATGTTGTGCCTAGTGATTTTGAAGGCTACATAATAACAAATGTGCCCAGTGCGTAGCCAAAGAGCGGGAAATGTCCAGCTCTAAGCTCCGCGAGATTAAACGCGATGTGAAACCGTGGCGAAAAAAAAACTGGACTCAGGGAGGATCAAGGGGAAATCAATTCCGATTAGGGCACACCAATTTAATCCATACGTTTTTAACAGCAAAGGAAGACAAACCAACCTGCCATATAATGTAACAAAGACTTGACAGTGGAGCAAATAATATGCGATTGTTCCAAATACCGGGTATCAAGAAAACATCATAAGTTACCAGGCAATTTGGAAACTGTTTTGGGTGAGCGAATGGACACAGAACTGCTAGTTGAATTTATTGAAGAAACCAGACTGTACCACCTTATATAATTATTTGTCTATTCGTCGCTAATAACCTTACTGGTTTGAGTGACGTTACCCAAGTAACACATTTCATTTACCAAGCAAATAATGCTAGATCGAAGCATATAATTAAGAAAAAATGATAAAGTTCAGCATATTCTAAGCATTATTTTTTCATAGAATAATTTCAGCCTTGCTTAAAAGACGTCTTATCTTGTTTAAGACTAAATATTGCAACCAAGTAGCAATGATTGCTAGTAAGTCATGAAAAGTAGCCAAAAAATGGAGATGATGACTTTAAAAAAATGCCAAAAATAAGAATAGCCAAATTGGAATTTAGTGTAGTCATAAAATGCCTGCAAGTGCTTCAATCAGTGCCATTTATGAGCAATACTATAAAGTTTGGAATTGGAATTAATTTGGACTTTAAATGGAAATCAATTCCAAAAAAAACCACAGTATTGCTAACCTTAATGTGATTGTGAATCTCAATTCAGTTGAAAGGTTTCATGATTTTCATTATAGAACATGGAGAAAAAGATTGGAATTAAAATTAATGGCAAATTACAAAACTAAGGAAATTTGGACGAATAGGTGCGTACTACAGGCGTGTACATAAAAGTAGAAACGCAGCTTAAGGTTACAACGAAATAACTATAGACACAGAAGATCACCTTCCTGGTTCTTGGACCACGTCCCTCTATTGGCCTTGTCGTGGGACTCTTTCTTAATAGGCTAATACCACTACGTCCTGGTAGAAAAATTGTTGTTACTGTTGTTCCCATCCCATGCCTCAGGAGCAACACACAAAATTTTCTCTCCACTTTTAAAGGTCTCAATAACTTTAAAGGTGTTCATTTTTTATTAGGAAATAATTATAAAATATAACCTATAACCAATTTCCGAATGAAAATTCTACTACTTCGAATGTAAGTATTTCTTATTCGTATTTTTTTCGTCCATATTCTCTTTTCGTTCGCTGAGCAAAAGAAAAGTTTCGTCTATTACTATTATATTCCTCATTATACTGAATGATCATATTCACACGACGGTCTTATTCACACGTAAAATCTAGCGGATTTCGTAAATAATCAATTTAATAACATCAAATGACAGTTATTGTCACAGGTAACCATAGTAACCACAGCGGACGAAAAGTAAAGTGTTGGCGGACGGAAGGTAAAGTGTTGGCGGACGAAAAGTAAATGACGTCAAAAATAGACCATTTTTCATCCGGAAATAAGTACCTGCGTAAAATGTAATTTTTTGTATAGGTCTACGAAAAAGACAATTTTCTCTAGGAACCGACAATGATAAAAAGTCATGTTAATTTAATCATGATCACCTAGTGCGTAAAACATTATTTGGTTCGTTTAATTCCGAAATAGCAGTACTTCATAATATAATACCGTTCAATTTCCATTGTTTTTGAATAAATATAATTTTTTCTCTAATAAGATTCCTTATAGATGCGTTACGAATACCGTACCATAACTTTTTAAAAATAATAAATATTAATGAAGCGGCTTCGGTACTTATTGAAAACGAGAAATCATGCCGTGAAGACGTTTTATATAAATATTTAGATTTAAATCGAATCATAGTTGAAATGAAATCTTGCAACGAGAACTTGTTTTAACCGGTATGACTATTTGTGTATCTTTATAATCTGTCCGTTCAATGAAAATTTAGTCCCGTATTTGAACACAATTGATTTAATTAAATACAATCCGATTGTTCCAATCATTACAAATGAATATTAAAATTCGTTACAAAAAGCATACCTCAAACGAGGATGTATTAATATCTGGTTAGCCTAGACCAGTTCCATGCATAAACAAAATATTGCGTCACCATAGCAACAAACAATAACTCATTAGAAGTGTCAGTGTGAAGTTGGACGTCAAAAAAGTAAACCAGATTTACGCAATAAATTAAAAGAAAAAAGATGTCCACCGAAATTGTGGAAATCGAAAAATTGGAGTATCGAGCCATCTTCAAGTACCTGTATTTAAAAGGGTTAAGAGGTACTAAGCAGATTCACGAAGATATGCTTAATACCCTTGGTGATCAATGTCCTTCGTCCTCTCCAAGACCTAAGAAGTTTCGTGTCCAAAAATCTGCTGGAAAAGTTCTTGCTTCAGTTTTTTGGGATTGCCATGGAGTAATCATGATTGATTTTTTGGATAAGGGTAGAACAATAACCGGAAATTACTATTCGACATTACTGACCACTCTACGGGCTTTGTTTTTGCAGGACAACGTCCCTCTACACAAATCTCATGTTGCCATGCAAGAAATTCGTGATTTAGGGTTTGAATTACTAGAACACCCCCCTTATTCACCAGATTTAGCTCCGTCCGACTATAATCTCTCTCCTCAACTGAAAAAAAGTTTAAAAGATCGTAAATTTTCTTCCAGCGAGGAAGTAATAAAAGCTGTGGAGGTCTGGTTTAAATGTATCCAATTAAGAGGAGAATATGTTGAGTGATGAAATATTTTGACATTGAAATTTTGTTTAATTCTATAGTAGGCTAAGAATTTTTCAATGTACATATGTAAAATGCAGGTGATTATACTGATACTGATTCAAACCAAATAAAAGTATACACGTGACTTTGACGCTTGGCGTCAGCGTCATAAAAATGCACCTTATGTAATAAACAAGGTGCGCACGTCAATGCTGTGATTGTGAAATATATTCCATTATGGCTTTGGAATCAACCAATAGATGGAGCTTATGCCGTTAATACCAAAGAGAGATTATAGCTTTATCAGCTGAAGACTAGGAACTGCATGAAAAAGAAGAACGCTTTTTCACGCGCTTATTAGAGGTGAACCATTGTTTTCATTCCATTTATTTTGTTCAGTGTTGCCAGAGATGTTACAATGGGGTGTTACTTCAAATTGTGACCCCATATTTTATTAGGTAATATTGATGAGTGACAAATGGGATATTCAAAAATAAAATTATTCCAAATTCAATCTTTAGATTAGCAGAAAAAGATTAAAACATGAATTTACTGGAATTATGCAGCTTATGATAAAGTTACGTCACTAGCTTAAATGTGAAGTTGTCAATAATCTTCCTTTGTTTTGTAACCATGCTGCCATGTTTCAGCTTCTTGTTCCTCTTCTCTTCTCGGATTCTTCTAAATCGATTGCAATTGTTGTGAATAATATATTTTGTCTTTGATAGTGTAATCTATTTTTATTTTAAATAAAATAATTTTTATAAAACTGTTTAAAAGAAAGTCGGTAACTCAACTCAAGAACTATATTTCACGACGGAATACAAAATATTAATAATCTAATAATCTCGAAAACTACACATCTCCTTTTCAAGCGTTCATGCGATAAGCACTCCACTAAACATTCCAAAGGGTAGAAGATAACCGCTGAGAAACTCGGGCGAACCTGTATCTACAGGGTGAGGCACAGATCGAGTATACAGGGCGAGTTCCAGCGATTACAATAGCTAGAAATGAAATAATTTGCAAAGTTTATCAACATGTATTCGGATATAATTTTTGAGACTGTTCAAAATTCCTCTGATAATTCAAGTTCTGATGTCAATATTTATTTGCAAAGTGCCCATATTTAGTAACTTTTTGCTTCATAATAATAAAATGTATTTTGAAATCTTTTACCTAGGTATACAGTGCTATTCAAAAGTCCCCTCCCCCCCTCGTATCTTTTGAACGGTTACACTTACATTAATAAAATTTGGAGGGTGGAAATAAAGTGTTGTAAACTTCTCTACGAATGGTAACAGGTGACATAATAGTAATAGATGACGTCACAGTGCCACTCTGGCCAATAATTTTAAATAGGCAAGTGATATCTCGTTTGAAAGGCATTGACATTGGCTACATAGCCATAATAATTTTGTTTGGGCTTAAACTAATTTTGACGGATAAATTAAATAAATACCAAAATTATTGAAATTATTTTTTTAAAT
This sequence comes from Galerucella pusilla, assembly GCA_910591695.1. NCBI lineage: Eukaryota > Metazoa > Arthropoda > Insecta > Coleoptera > Chrysomelidae > Galerucella > Galerucella pusilla. The sequence goes on from CAJUYI010001579.1 coordinate 27,688, forward strand.
ATAATTAATCGAATATCAACAATGGATTTTTATAGCAAGTGTTCGAAATGTGCTCCGAAAGTAAAAGTACAGTACAGAGAGTGTTGGCTAAAAATAAATTTCATCCATACAAGTTAAAAATGGTGCACCACCTTTCGGATGACGACCCCGACAGAAGACTAGAATTCTGTGAATGTAAAAGAATAAAATTAGTCAAAACCCATAATACACAAAAACAATTTGTTTTAGGGACGAAAGTATTTTTGGCCTCAATGGAAATGTGAATACACAAAATGTAAGGTATTGGAGTGACACAAATTCTCACACCTTTCGTGAACAACATATCCAATTTCCAGAAAAAGTCAATGTTTGGGCAGGTATTTTGGGAAGCCACATAGCTAATCTTGTTTTCCTAAATTCAAATTTAAGCGGTGAAGTGTATCTGGAGATGTTACAAAATGCAGTTGAGCCGTTAATTCTTGAAATTCTGGAAAATAATCCAGATTAATTCGGCTATCTGGAACAACAAGATGGTGCTCTTGCACATTATTATGGTGCAGTAGAATGGCCACTTCGGTCACCAGATCTGACACCTTTAGTTTTTTTTTCTATGGGGGTACTTGAAATCCAAGGTTTATACTACGACACCAGATAGCATTGGTGTTTTGAAAGAAAAAATTATTGAAGAATGCATTGCAATTTCAGCTGACGCATTCGAACGAGTACGGCAAGAGTTTACTCATAGGATGTACGTATTACTAACTGTCAGGAAGTAGACGGAGCACATTTCGAACACTTGCTATAAGAATCCATTGTTGATATTTGATTAATCAAATTAAAAAAAATAATTTTGGTATTTATTTAATTTATCCGTCTAAATTAGTTTAAACCCAAACAAAATTAATATGGCTATGTAGCCAATGTCAATGCTTTTCAAACTAGATAGAGTTTGTTCAGTCATCCTTTGCCGTTACGTCATAATGGGTGAAGTATTCTGCTGTTTAACGTATGTCTTATTTGAAAGTTATTTCACATTTAACTTCTAAATTATAATCAATGACATATGTTAAGAATTATTATCAAAATATGACAACTGAACTGTCAAAAGTACCAGATAAAATTTATGTCGACCTTGGATAAGAAATACGTTAATGACGTCATAATTCCGTCTCATCCATTTCATGAATGAGAGAGCAAGCTGGACAATGTATGACGTAACGGCAGAGGATGGTTGAACAAACTCTATCACTTGCCACGAGCTCCTATTTAAAATTATTGGCCAGAGTGGCACTGTGACGTCATCTATTACTATTACGTCACCTTTTACCATTCGTAAAGAAGTTTTCCTCCTACCCCTATAGAAAGTACACACTTTCCTCCCTCAAATCAGGGAGGAAACTCATACTTTTTGTCCCCCTATTTCAAGTAAGTTGTAAACGATGAAACTTGTGAATTCATTATATTCATATTGTTTCCATAATATCTAGAACATCCTGTATATCCTGGTTTTTGGTAAAAATCAAACATTAATGTTACTTCAACGTAGTTCTTCAATACAAATTTCAACTTCAGGAATCTTAGATATATGTTTTTTGAGTTCAGAATAAGAAAAGCATAGTGTGCTGTGGCTCACTGACAGTAAACACGGCGATTGACTTTTGAGGTGCAAAGTCGCAACATTCATTAAACTTAGTTCAATTTTTGAAAAATGGAGAGCGATTCAAGTGATTTTGAATTTCCAAATACACCACCTAATATTAAGGAGCAAGCTAACATAGCGTCATTAACCTTACTACCACAAAAATCTAAAGACAGGTATGAAAAACAATATGCACAATATAAGCAATGGGCTGAAGACAACAAGATACATAAATATTCAGATAATGTTTTACTGGCATATTTTTAACTACAAGGAAAATCATTAAAAGCTTCAACACTTTGGTCTAAATATTCAATGCTACGCACAATGATACAAATGAAGGACAATGACAATGACTATGGATGATATTGAAGAGAAAGACAATCTTTTAGTCATAAATATCCACACTTCAAAAATGTATAAACAACGAACTTTCGTTATCAATACTACAACAGGTAACGGCCCAAATTTTGTTCAATTCGTTAAAAAGTATATCTGTCTACGTCCTAAAACTCAGCATAAACGATTGTTGTATGCTTTAAAGCAGGCAAATGTATAAATCAAGTGGTTGGCAAAAATAGTATATCCAAAATACCACAAAAAATTGCAGAATATCTCAATCTTCCAAATGCCAAACATTACACAGGGCACAGTTTCAGAAGAACTTCAGCAACTCTGTTAGTAAACGCTGGTGGGGATATTTTAGCTCTAAAACAGCATGGCGGTTGGAAATCAACCAATATCGCAGGAGGTTATGTAGAACGATCTTACACAAAAAAAAGAAAAATTTCTGATCAAATTATGGGAAATAATGTAGAACCTGAACTTGATCAAAATCAGCCAATCACTTCTAGAAGTTACCACCATTACAATCTGCTAAGCGAAAATATTTAAATTACTAAAGCTCCTGTTCAAACCTTATCTTCTTCCAATGGTGTTCATATAAGTGCTGCTCAAAGCTGCACATTCAATATTAACATAAATAATTCTAAAATATAGTTAAACAATACTATGTACTTAATTGTATAACATATATTAATAAATTTGTTTGATAAATAATTATTGTGTTCTTAATTATATTCGTTACCTATTTGTGTCGTGAATAAATTTTCAAAAAAAGGTGGGTAGGAGGAAAAATCATATGTATCACATGGTAGTGAAGTGCCTTTTCCTCCCTTGGATGTTTATGTAAGCTACATAATGCGGGAGGAAAAGTGGCACTTTCCTCCCTAGTAATACAAATAGCTATTACAACACTTCATTTTCACCCTACAAATTTTATTAATGTAAGTTTAGCCGTTCAAAAGATACGAGGGGGGGAGGGGACTTTTGAATAGCACTGTATAGATACACATCAATTGAAAAATATTCTTAAGTAACTGTTTCACACTGTATACTATTCTTATATTAATAGCCATTCAATTAACCAGAAAACAAGTACAAATGAAAAAGATAAGATTAGCTACTTTCGTCACAAAATCGATGTTAAATAAATTTCGTCATCCTCAATATTTACCTCGAAAAAGTACTTTAACTAGTTTTTGTATCACGATCAAATACAGTGACCTTTAACAAAAATTAAAACTATTTTTACACCTACAAAATATTGAAAAATAGGACAATCGAGAATGTAAAATTGCATTAGAATTACAAACCCCACCTTTTGTCGTTCGACTCACTCTCGCACTCAGATATTATTTTCAAATATGATGATCAAACATGTCAAGGTTGAAGCGCTGGTCAAATTTTTATTAAGTGCAAATTGTGTCAGCCTTCAAGGCTGCAACCGTTTTAACGTTGTTTATATATCGCATGCAACCAACAATCGGCTCACTAACCTTTTTCTCGTCTTATGTTTTTGGGTCGAAACACGTTTTTCTTTCATTTTAAATTCTGTTCGATTAAATCATAATTAATTTTGTTGAAATTAAGCTTGGATTAATTTCATGTTCGATTAGAGGTAATTTTTCATTTTAATTTACTGTTTTGTCACGTAAATTATAAATATACGGAGTGTCTAGGTCTAGTGAAGAATCGCGAAACGACGACATTCCTACGCTTAAAAGAAACTGGCTCTGTAGAACCTCAAAGCACTGATACTGGTAGGCACCCGGATGCTAACGAGGTGTACGGAAAACCTCTCCGTTCCACTTTAAAATAGTTCATGGTGACTTTTCTGTTCGAGTAGTTTTTACGACATGATTACTGGACGAAAAGAACCAAATTCTAATTTTCTCTCTATAAATTAATTTTGCGGAGAAGCTTTTTTTACCAGACCAATCATCACTCATAGAGCCATTGCGTGGAGTAGTAGAACCAGCCTATTGACGACGAGAGAAAATCTCTCCAAAATTCAAAGACTAGCCTGTATATGCATTACAGGAGCGATGAGAACCTCACTCCTCTACATATGGTGATGGGAAGTGTTGCAGAAAGAACAAGATACAGACTAAGTAGAAAGGAAATCATTAAAAAAAATCACCTCCTCACTTCTTAGAAATCAGACAACCTGGGACATGCCACAAAAAGTATAGTATAAGGGGGCACAATAGATCTTTCAGGTCTGAGTGAATGTCACCCCAAAATACATACATATTTTCACTGGAGACGGAATTATTAATTTACAGGATGCCTACATTTTGTGAAAATATGCACGACTCATAAGAGATGAAGCACCAGCAAATATTATTCATAAATGCCTGGATGGGTGTAATCGGCAATCAACTACTGGAACCAACAGTCCATTTATTAGGACAGGATTATCTTAAATGTTTCATAATTCTGTCCTCTTTATCATATAGTATTGGAATTTGGGGATTACGTAATGCTGATTTGCTCGAGCAAGTACAAGTCAACTTTTTTAAAAAGGTACTATGTCTTCCTTTATGTACTCGGCTTTAAACAAATTCAGTTGCATCGAGTTATTTAATAATTAAATCTGCGTTGTTGTGGATACATGAAATTAGGACCATGGATGATAACACATTAACCAAAAAATGTTTTTTACAAATTTAACTTATCAATCATCATGATGCCAGATATAATTTCCTGGGTAAAGTGAAGCAATATTTTGACTTCGCCGACAGTGGTCATCTGTGGCCAGAATTTTTGCAAAATAATTCTAAAAGTCAACTCAATAATATATTGGAATTATTCAAAAATAAGTTAGTGACTGATGACGAGCATAGAACAGCGCTTTCATCCTTTCCTTTATTATATAAACATCTGTTTTTCTCTGAAACCAGAACTTACTTGCATAGATTATGTCCAATATATATAACTGGAATAATATGTCAAATCAGACTATGTAGTTTAAATCACATGAAATTTTATTGTAGAGGCATAAACTACCACGTAGATATGACTGCGACTTGTAGTCTCTGTAATATGGGTGAAAAGGAAACTTTGATGCATTTAATAGTAGAATGTCCTCTATATAATGGACTCAGAGAAAATCATATGTTTCTGAGTTTAAAAACACTCGACAAATTGGTTGCGCTATTCTGGACACAGAAGGGTTTACCAGGCAGACAAACTTCGTCCAGTACATACTAAATATATTAAAATAAGAGCCTATGCGTTAGATGAATAGATTTTATACATATTATGGTAGGTACTTACTTCTCATAGAACATCATGAAGATACCTATTGTTATAGGTATCCTATTGTTATTTAATTTTTTAACCTTATTTTTTGTTTCAAACATGTTTGTACTGAATCCGAACCTCCTGTAATAAGAATTGTAATATTCTTTATATACAATAAAGTTAATAATAACAATGATAGAAATTTTTGCAAAACAATTCTCCAGGGTTAATGAAGGACGTTACCCCAATGACATAGCGATACCTTGAGAGAACCCGTTTATAATTTCTATATTTCAATCTAAACTGCTTGGATTTGTACCATTCTCATGTACATATTATTCTATTTAAATTCAACAAATCTCTATTTTCCATAGTTAAGTAAGTAAATTAACCCAAATAATTTGGCTATTGTTTTAGAGTTCTGTTCTCCATCTCGCCGTCGTCTACTTCTGTTTGTGTTAGGAGTTCATCAAACGTTTATAGCGATTCGTAGGAGTCCCGTGTAAGAATCATTTTGATCCACCATCGTATTAATTAATTGTATAGTTGGCGTTGAATGGCATTCGGTCTCGTCTCTGTTTTCTTTTCGTCTGCTATTTGATTTAGTTTTTTTTTGTTCAAAGTTGGCGTCTATATTTAGCAGTTTTAGTTGGGAGGCGTTTTATTGTCATTATTATCAGAGGTTCTCCTTTAATTGGAAATTGATTATTGAATAGTATATGAAAATGCATATTATATCTGAAACTCGAACAGTTCTGGAAAATTTCTTATTCATTCTGAAATAACTGGTGGGAATTTGTTTAACTGAATTCAAGTCCTTTCAAATCATATTTTCCATAAACTATGACCTATTTTCCTGTGGCCGTTGTTGATTTCAGTAACTTTTTCCATTATTATTCATTTCAACATTCCAAATTAAAATTTTTACTTTGTAATATCCGCACTTCTTTCTCTTGATCTCCTTTCCTTCCAGGTTCAAATTTGCATTCCCTAGAAAGTACTAGTTTCCTCTTATAGTAAGATGCCTTCATCACATCTTTCCTTCTTGCATCTCCCCTCTCCAAAGTATCATTCCCTCTCTTTTTTTTATGGGGAGTCTGGGTATCGGTTTCTACAACTTCCTTCACATCATTTTCTTCATACTCCTCTTCTTCAGGTTCTGATTTGAAGCCTTTAGAATGTTCAATCTAGCATTTCACTGTAGAATGCTTTCTTCCAATTTCCCTCATGAAATCTCTCCATGCTTTTTTTGATCCTCTTCTCTTCCATGTTCTAATTTGGATCTACTGTGCTGATCCATCTAGTTTCCTCTCCACTGTATGAGATTTCATCCTGAAATTTTGCATTTCACATATTCTATATCCCAGTTGTCTTTGCTTTATTCCTCCTTCTGTTAAGTCAAGATATTTTCTTTGCAATTTTCTCTAATCCAAATTTGGATATACTAAACTATCAACAAGTTTTCTCTCATTGAATGAAGCTTCCACTGGGATATCTCGTCCAATTTCCTTCTCCTTGTTTAAGGCTTTTCCTCCAATTCCTCTTTCCACGAATGTTTTCCAGTGTCTTGTCTTGTTAGGGTAAGTCTTTTCTATACTCTTCTTGTTACTATCATTGAATATTCTTCTCTTTCTCACTTAGCACAACGCTCCATTGTCAGAATAGGAGAAAAACATTTACTCCATTTTATATTTGCGATTAAGGTATGTACAAAATATATTTTTTATATACAGTGTGGAAACCACTTATGGAATAAAATTCTTTATGTCATTATTTTAGAAAATTTTAAAAAATGCCGAGACACGTCAATTTTTGAATTGAGTTGTGCGTAAACATAAATTCAAATGTACAGGGTGATTCACGCAAGTATGCCATAGTCGGTGTTGTTTTTTTTAATGAAACACCCTGTATATTTGCATATTTTTGAAATCCTCCCAATGAACCGATTCCAACAAACTAAATGATGTATGGTCAATTATGAATTATACAGGGTGAAATTTTAATATGATTAATTTATTACACTTGAAGTATTGGTACTTTTTTAAATTAGCTAAATATGGATTTATCAAAAATCGAAACTAACTAATTATTAGAAGTATTTGTTTATTAAACAAAACCTGCTACGCCCATGAATTTTATCATAAATACCTAAAAATTGCCTAAAAACGCCAATAATTAGACAAAATCGGTAAATAATGTGGATTGTTTTAAATCGGTAAATAATGTGGATTGTTTTCTATTCTGTCAGTTGTTGATGTGTTGACAGTTTATACTGAAGAAGTAGAATCTTCGTCAAACACTCTTTCCTTAGCGACATAACAATAAAATATTTAACTGAGACTCACCGAATTGAGATTTTAATGATAATCGGATACGGGGATAACTGCAGAAGTCAAGTTGAAGTGGCAAACTTATTTAATCACAGGTATCCCGAATTGCTTAATATTTCACAAAGTACTGTGTCTAAAATTTATGCACAATTCAAATAACTTGGACATGTCAAACCATTGAAAAGAAAACCACACTTCGTTGAAGATGATGTGGAAGTGGATATTTTGTTAAGTGTCGAAGAGAATCCAACTTCAAGTACACGTCAAATTCCCCGTGGAAATAATGTTAGTCATACAACTGTTCTAAGATGTATTCATGAAGAAAAACTTCATCCCTACAAATTAACTTTTGTGCAGGAGTTAACAGAAGACGATCCAGATCGTAGAATGGATTTTTGCGAAAGATTGATGAATAAGCTGAACAGAAAAGAGATAGCTCTTGGTACCATTATTTTTTCTGACGAATCAACATTCACATTGAATGGAGAGGTAAACCGACAGAACTGTAGATATTGGTCAGCAGAGAATCCTAATTGGATGCGTGAGACACATACTCAGTACCTTCAAAAGGTGAACGTTTGGGCCGGTATCATAGGCGACCATATTATTGGTCCTATATTTATAGATGGAACTTTGACAGCTGAAAAATATTTGAATGTGCTTAAAAATGAAGTTATTCCCGCGTTGGCAAACTTATATTCCAACGCAATAGATCCTAGCTTACCGAATGAAAATGTTTGGTTCCAGCAAGACGGGGCAACACCCCATTATGCTTTAATAGTAAGAACTTATTTAGATGAAATCTTCCCTAATAAATGGATTGGACGAAGAGGTACTATTGAGTGGCCAGCTAGATCGCCAGACCTCACGCCCTTAGATTTTTTTCTGTGGGGTTATCTCAAGAACAAAGTATATGCAACACAACCAACTAGCATTGTAGACCTCAAAGACAGGATAACTACAGAAATACGGAATATTTCACCTCAAACGTTAAACAAAGTTGAGGAGGAGTTCTATAGGAGACTGTGCTATTGCCAACCTGGTGGAGAACATTTTGAGCATTTATTTTAATGTATTAAAATCAAATACATCAGGTATTTTATGTATGTGTTTAGTAACTGTGAAAATAAAAATTTCACCCTGTATAACTCATAATTGACCATACATTATTAAGTTTGTTGGAATTGGTTCATTGAGAAGATTTCAAAAATATGCAAATATACAGGGTGTTTCATCATTCTAAAATAATGACATAAAGAATTTTATTCCATAAGTGGTTTCCACAATGTATATATAGCACCAACACCACCTCGAAATTTGCAGCTTGTGATGATGAAAGCAAGAGCCTATACCAAAACCACACAGTCTTGGTAACGGTCTCGGTTCTGCTTGTTCGCTCTTGGTCGTGGTCTTGCTCAAATACTTGTCATGCTGGTCTTGCATATTTAGATTTGGTCTCGCTCTTGGTCTTGCTGGAATACTTGTAATCTTGGACTTGCGTATCCACTCTTGGTCTAGCTCAAATAGTTTGTTACCCACCACTCACGTTGTTTTGAGAAATTTTCGATTCTTTTGATAGATATACATTATAAATGCTCAACAAGATATTTTGAAGAAGACGAATACTCTCATATATCATATTTAAAATGGAAGTAGTGATTTTCTGTTTAATCTTGCACTTTGGTTTTGGTCTTGATCTTGTTTATTTCGTCTTGGTCTGGCTAGTGTATGTATTATATGGGTTTTGGTCTTGGCTTTAAAAAATCGCAAGACAAAGACAATTTCTGGTCATCACTATTTGTAACTGCTTCGCTATCGCAATTGGTCAAAATGAAGAAGAGAAAACAGTGGGAATTGTGTTTTCTCGAGATTTGTTTGAGATCATGAATTTCAAATAACTTCAATAAGATAAATCGGTAGAGAAATTCTCGATTAGTGAAGAATGAAATGAGGCATTTTCCTGGCAAAAGAAGACAAATTGGAACACATTTCACATCACATAACACCAATAAGGTAGTAGATTCTGTTTTTATATGTTTCATTCTCTTCATCATTAACTGATTTTTCAACAGTTTAATTCCACTCACGATTTCCCAGAGTATGAAAATTGCTTTGAGATGTTGATAGAACCTTGCAATATCTAGGAATTGGTTTTTTGTTTCTTGCACTGATTTAATGGGACATAATATGGATTTTATTTTTCAAATATGTGGGTTATTTGGAACAAGGAATGGGTAGCAGGGAGATTCTGGATATGCTACATTGTAATGTATGATTTGTAGTACATGGGTACAACTATTTTTTGTAATGGGAATGTTTTTCTGGACTTATTTTTGTCTTTATGGTTATCGGCTTTCACAGAAATAGTTGAGTTTTGGAATGATGTGCCAAGAGAGCTTCTACGTTAGCAATTTGATGAGTCAGCTGGTTTTAGCGACCTGACCATGTACGTCCGAAGCGGAACTGTAGTCAAATTTTTTCGTTGTGTCAGATAGGAACCAACAATTATTCAATAATTAATTTATCTTTACAACGGTAGCTGTAACGCTACCGAAACGTCGGAATAAAAAATAAGAAAACATTATTGTGGTTTGATTCCAAAAAAAATTAAAGAAAAAGAATAAGTCATGCCACAAGGAACATACTGAAGATATTGAGTGAACGAGTTCTAAATCAACGAAATATACGATGCTGCTAGCGCCCCAGAGTATTTATCATATCTTTCTTGGGTTCCAGTGATGGTTTTTCACAAAAAAGTATGCCGGATCTGCTCAATAGGTACAAAAAAATGTCGTCTGCTTTCAATGGCTATCAAACAGAAGTTGACACTTCCATAGTTTTCAAATCGACATCCTCTTTGATACATTTAACATAAATTGGGCTTACAATATCTCATTTCTATTTTTTTATTTAAAAAACTCATAATTAATTCAATAAAATGTACTAGCACTTAAATCGCTAGTCAGATGAATTTACGTAAATATTATGAAGCAAGAGAAAGGAACACATTCTCAGTGTCAGAAACATGTCCGCATATTTGTTGTACTAACAAGTAACACACACCAATCATTTTGTATAGATAACAATCTTGACATAAAATATATAAGGTGATTCATTGGACTTTGTATTTCAATTCCATACCATGCTGTTGGTTTTATTTCGAGAAATAAAAGAAGAGTCATGGAATATTATAATTTAAAATGAATTTGTTGTTTCCAAATATTTTTTCTATAGTTAACTGAGCATTTTTGGTGAACCATTCTTAATAAATTGTACGTGTCCCTGAAAGTCTATTTGCTTCCAATTTTTCCGCAAAAACTTGCCAGCACTCGGGAAAATATGCTTCCAGCAACTTATTGATTCCTACAAAGCTAAATACTTGGTTTGGAGCAAGTAGAAGCATGTTCCGAGCACAAATAAGTGTACACTAGTGTACTGTAGCCAAGTTTGCCGATATAACATGGTCATATTGACAGTAGGAAAAAATACGATAAAGCAGGCATCAAACTGCAATTAACTGATGATCAGATTTATTTTTGTATCAAAATATGTAAAATGAATGAAGCTTAACAGAACAATCTCAATACCTATCGACTTTAACCAATGAAAGGAACCAAAATAAACCTACCTACGACAACATAGCCTACTATCTGGGCATGATCCTTGATGCAAGGCTACGCTGCAAGCCTCACGTTAAAAAGAAGCAAGGAGAACGGGGAACTGAGTTAAGAAATTTGGTGGTTATTTGGTCTAAATATGAAAGATCTGGGCTTAACCACAGAAAGCACCATAATATGCCAAGACTGATATTTTTAAATGTACCATAATTTCAATTTTGGAAACTGTAAAAGTTTCAAGATATGTTGAGAAATGAGAAGGAAGTTGACTTTTTAGCAGACCAATGTAGCAGAGCACCTATGAAATGTGTGTTATTTTCATACATGTTGTATTCAACTTTCAAAATAAGAGAAATAGAACAGGTCCGCATTAGAGTACATACAATGAAATACAGCCATTTTGTTACTGATGACTCTATCGAAGATGGTCAAATATGTCACATCGTTGTTTTTGAAGAGAAAGTTGATTTCCTTGGAGACACGAATCACCCCAGACAAAAGAAAACTACTTACTAAGCTGGCTTTTTCGTATTTTTCGTTTTCCTCGTACGTATATCTTTTGAAATAAAAAACATTTCAGACATGTTTTGGTACATTTATTCTCACAGTACCTATCTCGCAATGTTGATACCATTTAAAATGATCAGCCTGTATTACACGACGCATTTGAAGCAAAGTACTGGGGAACTTTGCCTCTGGTACAACCGAAAGTGGAGTAATAATACTAACCTCCATCCTCCAAATTTGAAAATGTCACGAAGAAACACTGTTCAATCACGTGAGGCCATATAGCTCCTCCATGACACCGGCCAGATGGGGAGACTGGTAAACCATTAGATTGGATGGAAGTCATGAATATAGGTGATGACCTTAGATATTGAGCTCCTGTGGAGAATGATATAACAAACAAAGCACAAATGGCTTTAATGGTGTGCAGATATCTGGTAGGGAAAGATTGTAGCTGTAGCTCATGTATACTGAGGTGTAAATACTTTTTTTATATAGACTTATATTGTACCTTGCTGTAACATTGTTTCAGAAGCAATAACATCATTATTATTATTATTATTATAAGTATGCACTTGCTCAGCACTTGCTGGTAATGTTCACCTATCCCGAGCGTGTGTAAACGCAAATGGGATTAGGCTCGGAAGTCACATATTTTTATTATTATTATTATTATTATTATTATTATTATTATTACTGAGGTGAATGGACACATCCAAAGACTAAGAATCACTCAAGAGCCATTGTTTGGGAAGCCTATTTACGACGAGAGAAAAGCTCTCCAGAATTCAAGGAATAGCCTTTACATGCATTACCAAAGCTTGCTTGCTTGGGAAGTGGTTCTTAAAATCACGCTACTGCATATTATAGGCACAATTAATAGTTAATATACAACAAGGAACATACTGAAGATAATATACAGTATGACCAAAAATATGAACTAATCAAATTTATGAAGCCTTGTATAAGATTCAATTATTCAATGTATCAATTTTTTTTCTACGACCGTGCGTTTCAACCCATTTTCCCGCACGCATTTTAGCTTTGAAAGGGTCCCTAGTGCGGGAAAGTGAAATTATGCAAATTTTGACCTTATTAGATAGTTTTTTACTCCGTAAGCTATAACTATTGTCACAACAGGTAAATAAATATTCACGAAATATATCAAATAAAATTCTTTCATCTACAATGACTCAAAACCGTTGCCGTTACCGTGATCGTCATCTTTATGCGACCTGCCACCGATAGCATACTCATCGACGTCATCTAGTAACCAATTAACACCAAATAACTTCACTGGACTGGCAATTACAAGTAATTTACAGAACGCAACTGATTGTGTTTTTGATAATAATAATTAGTATTTCTAGTTAAAGCTTTGTATGTTTGTTGAAATGGGAGAATTTTTAAAAAATAGGTTGATATATTTTTTTGCATAATGTTCATAACTTATGCGTAAAGTGTCTTTCCCGCCCTTGGTCGCTTGCCCGACTACTACTACTACTAAATGTACAGGCGAGCCTTGTCCTGGACAACTCAAGCCAAGGTTCCGACACTGAGGCCACTGGCGGGCCCATTGTGCCAATCCTGCTACCTAGTCATCCATGAAGCCGAGCACTTCAATAAAGGCCACAACCTTTTTCAGTGGATGCCTGCTTGTGTCTCCAGGAGCCATGACAGTGACTCCGAAGATTCGCCTGCGTAATACAGCCCAGTGTGGACACTCTAAGAGAACATGAACTGACGTTTCATCAGTCATGCCGCAACCCCTACATAGGGAACTTTCCTCTACTCCTAGATTGTAGAGGTGCTTCCTCATACAGCAGTACCCTGTTAGGAGTCCTGCTATCTTCCTTAGCCTACTCCGTGGTAGTTCAATGGCTGCCCTGGCGTGTCCATCAGTCCATCCCTTCAGTAGAAGTTTGGATTGTCTAGGACCCTGCAGAGCATTCCAATGAGCGAGGTGCTGATTCCTCAGCCACTTCTTCGTCTCCTTGCGTATTCTTTGTTTTGTTAGGCCCAGGGTCGGGCCCGGGCCGCAGAAAGGAGCTGCCGCCCCTTCCGCAGCCAGTGCATCCGCCATCTCGTTGCCTTCAAAACCAGAGTGGGCTCCGCTCCGCGTCGTTCGGGTCAACTGCAAAGTATCACTTTCCCCACTTGTTAGGAAAATAACTATTCCAGTGTAGGAAAAAGCCTCATTATTCCAGAAGGTCTTCTGAAACAAAAATAATTACAGAAAATAATCACATAAGTAATTCTAAGCAATCTATGAATTTCCGTTAATCTGATTTTATCCATTTTTTCTATAATATTTTCTCAAAAACAAACTATTTCTACATATACCAAAACCAAGACCAGGTAACAACAACGCATTTCATCTCATTTCGTCTTCCCTCTAGTAATTACCCTGTATATTAATAAAAATAACGTCTTATAAATAAGTCTTGAATGACCTATAATATCAATTCCTGAAACGCATTCCGATAAGCTGATCAAATTTCTATTTCAAAGTCGAGTCAATCTCGAAAGACAACTTCTAAGAAAAGAATTAACGTAAGTAAATCTGTTTTCATCTACGAAATGTTATGACTGGCACAACTGTATGACGAAAGTTTAAGATCGTCTCTCAACTGAAAAAAAAGAAAATAGTACTTACTTAATAATATGGCGATGATTTGCAAGGTTATTTTTTTGTATAGATGTAATAAAAATCACAGTAACGACATTGAAATTGAATTCGAGGAAGACAAAAGCAAAATAGTCACAAAGGATCAACAAGCAGTTAAGCAACAGCCAAGATATCATTGGTACATTAAAACACAGAGGGTGCTTACCCATTATACTGATGAACCAAAAGCTGCATGAGAAAAGGTAAACTAGCCAGCAATGTAGAAGCCAAACTCTTTTCAGATCCTGAATCTAATCGAAGACATGAAGCACTTGGATTCAATTATAAGTGGATTGATTAGCTTGGATGGCCTCACTGCGAACTATAAGATGTTTATACTTCACTGATATATTTCAGTGCAATAGATTTAGACTCCTTAGAAAGCCTATTATACGTTTTGGTACTGTTGCATTGCTGATAATATGTTCCACCGTCTCATATGTGTCATGGCAGAATCTGCTGTTCCACTGTTTACTCTGCCTGTCTTATAGAGCTTGTATCTATGTGAGCAGTGTCCTGTGAGAATTTTTGTGAGTACCCAGTGATCAAATTTCTGGAGCTACAAAAGCAATTTAGCGGAATGAGCTGGAGGAGGTAATAACCTATCTGCCTGTTTTTTCATAAACCATCTCAGAGGAAGTATCCAAGCTAAAAGAACTGCGGGCAAAGCATGAACCAAGCTGATTTCGGAATGAGCCATTATTGCAGATTTTAAGTGGCCATGTAAAAGTTCCACGTTCCATTTGCAGCAGGATATTTGCCAGCTTGTAGTGAGATTAGGTCAAATTCTAAGGAATGTTACGAAACTTTTGGAAACATGAGAAGTCAATTGAGCTCCACGGCTATAATTTGAGGAAAACCAAGATATCCAGCAATCCTAAAGAGCGTTAATCACAGTACCTGCACTTATATTCTGTGAAGGATGAATCTCGGGTCATCGCGTGAAACGATCTATAACAGTCAAGCAATATCAAAAAGAATGTGCAGATGGAAGTGGTCCAGTCAGATCGATATAAGAAACTTTTTGTGTCGACGTTTTATAATTTAAAAGAAAAGCATGAACGTTGATCGTTGACATCCAATGCAAGCACGAGCCCAATTTTGACAATATCTGCTCAGCGAATGCCAAAGGAATCGGTCGCTCATTGATTTGAGTGAAGCATTGGCGCCGAGATGTCTCAATTTATAAAGTTGATTGAAAACGATATGTTGGAATGAAGGGGTGATGAAAGGTCGTGGTTTTCTGTTGATGGAGCACGAAGCACAGAAAGTGAGGTTCCAGAAATCTGCACACGTTCTATGGAAAGAGAACAATCTTCTTGAGCTCTTTGTCTTCTTTGAACAGTAACTCGTAATCAAGTGGTGCAGAAACAGGGTCTAACAACGTCTAGCGGGGGATCAAAATCCGTTTCCGCAGATAAAGTGTGGGCATCTCCATGGATTGGGTTGCTTCAACCCTTGGTATTTGGAGATATTATTTATCTGTAGGCATTTTCCAAAGCAATCCTCCGTACATTTAAGAGAAGTTGGGGGAGGTCTTGTTACCCACCTTTAAGGCGGCGTTGGGGTATTATCACGTATTCTCAAAAAGCGTACGGCAAGTACAAAGAGCATTTGTTTCTTTTCGTATAAGCAGTGTGCATCCCATGCATTTTATGTAAGTCTGCTGTCAACATAAAGCACATATACGGTTGAAATAATAAATGACAAAAGCAGATACCAAAAATATAGACCCAATTGATTTCACCAAATACCCAATGCCCCTTCTACTCTCTGCTTCAGACAAATCAGACAATCCAGACATAAAGCAGAATAGAGTCCAATAGTTAGGTAGGCGAATAGGGGATTTTTCGGGAATACTCGAGCATGGCAGTTGAAGATGTGAGAGATACCTTAAACCCAATAGAACAACTTTGGAAATTATTAGCTCTATATGTAGAGACGCGTGCATAGTGCATAATTGATGATTGATACATGATCCAAATTTGATTATTAATTTCGAAAAATGTTAATATAGAACGTGGGAGTTTGAGAAATATTAGCATAATAGATGGATTTAATAAATAATTTTAACAGAATATACCTAATTTTTGCGATAATCTCTGAAAAACACGGCTAGCAACAAATAACAAACAAGGAGAACAACAGAGTTTATCAATTGAACCCAAAGATGAGAATACTGCCACTGCTTCCGAAAGAATTTTTTATTGAACAAAAATAAACATTGGAAATATTTTATTTTTACGAACGCCTCTGTTCAGACAACCGTTTCGAATAAAACTGTTTCTACTTTTCAAGTAATTATAAATCTTCCATATCCGATAAATAACACTCAGTAATCCAATCGCGAAAAGATAATTGTAGCGTGATGGTATGCGGTACTACGCCTACGGTTGCAACCGTATTCTAGCGCCATCTATTGAAGATCTGCCTTTGCCCTAAGCAATTTCTTTTTCGGTCCATTTCTTTATGCTCTTCATTTTCCCGCTGTAGAGGGTGGCACTATAGTAATAGTAATTTTTTAGTGTTGATTCTAATCACAATAAAATAAGTTCTTCTCTTTGTGTATTATTACGTCTTATTCGTGAAACCGAGTGAAAAGGCATCTCCAATGGGTGAGATTCTATACTATCTCAATAAAGAGAACAGGCTAATACAAGCCAGCATGAGGGAGCTTACTTCCGGCGACGTTATCGCCTACCTCAAACAAGTAGGCTGGATGACGAGCTAGAAGGAAGTCTGAACCTCAGAAGAAGGCACAATGGGCCAATTGTGACCTAACTGAACATCAAGAGTATGCAGCTTTGAAATGCTGTATGTATGTATAGGGCGCCCTTCTTCTACTTAGATCCTGAGTATTAGAAACTAGTAACTCCTTTAGACGTATTCCTGAACAAATTTCACGATATCAGGAGGCTTCAATTCAAGTAAGTGTCCCTTTTCTAAGCAACAGCCTCCTAGGTGTTGTGACCAAATATTCTGCACTTCCTTGCCTAACCCAACTATTCCACACACTCTACATTTTTCCATTGGTTTGAGTTTTTTTGAAATGTCCATCCAGATGACTAGTGATGAGCAAAGCAAGAACCAAGACCAAAACCAAGACAGTCTTGGTAACGGTCTCGGTCTTGCTTATCCTTGGTCTCAAATACACAGTCTTTGTCTTGGTCCTGCGTACTCACTGGTTAAGTTGCCTTTTTCTATAAACGATATTTGAAATTAGTGGTGTACACTGTAAATCTCAAGCACACAAAATTTTTCCTCACAACGAAAACATAAATGGAGGTTAGGATAATTATTCGCATATAATATATTCAATTAAAGAAAAAAAAAATCCTAATTAAAACGAAAGCTGTAATTTTTACTTTAGTCTTGGTCTTGCATTTTTGGTTTTGGTTCTGGTTTTGCTCTCCTTCATCATACGATCTTGGAGTTGGTCTTGCTATTGTATCTGACAAGACCAAGCCCAAGATTACAAAACCAAGACAGTCAGTCAGGGAACCTGTCAAAACTCTTAGTGCAGGCTCACTTATGCTAGGGTATTCTTTTCCTCTCACCTAATGTTAGTTTCCCAGAAATATCAGTAACTGTCTCATCCCTACTATATATTTTCTATTGTCAGATCTTCCAACTTGGTTTGTTTAGATTATATTTCAAAAATCAAATGAAATATTTCCGAAATACGTAAACATGTTTACGCTAATATTCAAAGAAAACTTTGTAACCAAAAAATTCGAAACTTTCCGACCAATGATTCAATAGTGAGAGTAATGTTGTACGAAGGAATGAAGAAGCAGGGTATACACGAAAAGCTCAACAGAGCGAGTAGCAGAGCTGAGCTAGAACAAACGTAGCAGAGTCGACAGCGAGCAGCCGAGTAGGAAGGACGTGTCTCGAATACTCAGAAGCAAGCGAAGCAGATTTTGAGAAAGCGATCGGACGGAGGCTGATTTTTATCAGCCGAACCGGCGAAAGCTAATCAGACGACGAAAACATCGTTTTAAACGCAAATAATGTTTCTTAACACTTTTTATTTTCTATTTATGAAAGTCTTGAAAAATATTTTTATTTTTTAAGTCCGGATTTGATAGATGTTTTATATGTTTTAGGACCTGTGGAGGACAGAAACTAATGAGATGCCACCCAAAAAGAAGAACGACAGCTGTGCTAGCAGCCAAGCTAGCAACAGGACAAGGAGGACAATGGAAACAACATCGGACTCGGACAGCAAGAACAACGAGGCAACAAGAACCAAGGTGAAGAACGCAGAAATGGTGGCGCGAGAGAACACAAAGAAAGCGGAAGAAGTCACGAAAATATTGAGGGACACGAAAATGCTAAGGGACATGGAAATAAGGAAGACACTCCAAGAAGAAAGCCAAAAAAGAAGCAGTAGAAGCAAAAAAAGCCGCAGAAGAAGCGAAAAAAGCCGCAGAAAAGATGAACAAAACCATCCAGTGCATGGTAGAGGAGATGACAGGCCTAAGAAAAGCCATGGAGAACATGACAAAGGCGATTCAAGAGGAGGAGAGAAGCCGAAGCCGCTCAGAAAGCGTCCGCAGAAAAACGCAGAGGACAGAATCCCCAAGAAAAGACGTAGAGAGTGTAGAAGAGGAGATGGATTTTACGGAAGTGATATCCATCAGGAACATACAGAAAAAAGAAGCCGCCGCCCGGAGAAAAGCCAACGAGAAAGCGATGGACGAGTCCATCCGCGAAAACAAGAAGACGACTACGCACCGACCACCACCCGTCATTCTGCGGAGCATCCACCACTGGAGCTCCGTCAGAAAAGAAATCGAAAGACGAAACATAAAGACGAGATTCATAACAATCCGGGAAAGACTCAGAGTGAAAATACCCTGTGACGGACCAGAGGACTACAGGAACTTCACAAGGTATCTGAGAGGAGAGAGAAAAGAAGTGGAGTGGTATACGTTCATGCCACAAGAAGACAGGATGGCAAGGATCGTCATCCGAGGACTAACGCACTGCGAGGACACCAAGGAAATCGAGGAAGAAATCGAGAGACAAGGGGTGAGTATAAAACGACTAACCCAATTACATTCCAGATTCGGAGAGAGAAGACCGCTACCCATCTACCTGGTGGAGCTGGAGCCTGGAGAAAAAGAAAAAATTTGGAAAATCCAACACATCCAGAACGTGAGAATCAGGTGGGAAGAACAAAGAAGAGGAAAAGGGCCGACGCAGTGCTACAACTGCCAAGGCTTCCACCACGGACAGACGACGTGTAACGTGAACACGAAATGCGTAAAGTGCGGAGGACCACACCGATCCAACGACTGTCCACGACCGAAGACCAAGTCTGCCACCTGCGCAAATTGCCAGGGAGAACACCAGGCAAACTACAAAGGATGCCCAAAAACCCCAAATAACCAGAAGACAAGAACAACATCAACAGCAGTGAAGAAGACAGGAGTCAGCTACGCACAAGCCGCAGCTAATAAGAAAACAACAACGACGACAACAACAAAACAACAGATCCTCGAACAGGTGATAAAGCTTTAAGCTCAGCTAATGGTTCAAAGTCGCTTGTAAGAGATCGGAAGGAAATGAGGGTGTTTTCAGCCGAAATTGCCGGCTGAGGACGCACTTTGTAGAGGCAGCGCAAACACACACAACGGAAGACCGCCGAAGAAAAAACCACCGAGGGTACACGGCCAAAGGGAAAACGGCTAGCCCCCAGCTGCTAGCCCTTTTAGCTAGCTGTACGCCGAAACCTGAACTACGATGATGAGACCCATCGGATAAGATGGGGGGAAGTGGTGGAAGTCCTCTTCGGAGATGTACCTCGCTTAGAGAGGAACATCCTAGGTGGTGTGTGTGTGTACGAAAAGCTCTATATTCCTGAAAATCACCACAAGAGAAAGCTGGATGAGGGAAAACGAACTAGTGGAATATCTTGAGATGTAAGAAAATAGGAAGAAATTGTACGGAGAGACATCCGCTAGAAAACCAATTTTTCTTGTATCCAAAATGATGCGTGATTCGTTGAAGTGCTAAGCGAGCGTCTCACCATATGTCACGATTGGATAGCCTTAGATCGGGTGTTTGCTTTTGTGGTTATGAACTTTCGCGTCGAGCTTAGACTCTTCGTTAGTAAAACGCAGGCTTATCCATTGCGAATCTCGAGCTGCGACCGCTACGAGCAGGCAGTCATAAACAGTGAGCCATGTGACTATGTATTTTTAAAATCTGCTGATGCTTGCATTTTTTTTTAATTTTTCAACTGCAAAAATTACATAAAAAAATTTGTTAGAGAAAACCATGGGGGTTTCCTAGGACATATAGTTTTTATCAGTATTCAACACACATTTTCAATATGGAAATAGAAGGCCAAAGTTATTATTCAGCGATTGATTATTTATTTCAATATTTTAATCGTCCATACATATGAATGAACATTAGATATTGGATTCAATTAAACAAATATGATCGTCTATTACCTCTTGATAATAATTATGTAGAATAAATGTTTAGTTTGGTTCGCCCCCCTCAATCTTGCACCCTGGCCCATTTACAAAAGAGGTCCAGTCCCAAATATCGTTGCAATGTTATATTCATGAATTTTTACAAGCTTAGGAAAAAAAACACGAATAAAACTGATTGATAAGTCCATTTTGATATTATATACTTTTTAAATCAGAAAAGAATGAGAATCTCACGGAAAAACAGGGATACAAATCTCTTCATCAATTGGATAATATTTTATCCACAATCACATTATAATTGGAGTCTTATACACACTTTGAAGCATATAAAGTATCACTCCATCCACTAGTGAAATCAAGAAAAATACAATCTCAAATCGAAACTGAATAGCAATTATTCAACACCTTCCAACATGTTTTTAATTGATTTTAATATTTTTTCAACGTCACAGCTGCTGTATACTTTTTATTATTTTTATTAATTCCTTCACATTGCTATAAAAATACGCGATTTTTCAATACAACAATTGATTGAAGCTAATTTTATTGTATAAAAATATGGTAATTACCCTTTGGCCTTCTCATTTTTCCACCTTGTTTCACAGATTTCTATAAAAGCTTGTCACAGCTCGTGTCCACCTTTTTAATACAAACACCCTGTTCTGTTTTAAATTTTCTCATTTTCTCCATTAGTATAAGACTTCATGGGATGCACTGTATGTTTTTGCCCAATGTCACACTAAAATTGAATACTCTTTCCATATTTTATAAAAGTATTTCCAACATTTTGTTCCAGTCATTTTAGACGGAGAGCTGGCTGCAGAAAAAACAATGTATAAGGTACATGATATTTGACTAGCTGGATAAGTTCGATTAAAGTTCTCAAACACTAAGCTCCCAGTCTGTCTGCGTGGTTAGGAAGATTAAGTACGTAATAGCCGATCAAAATCGATAATTTTTGGAAGAAAAAAAATGATAAGACTCACGGATAAAAGTTGTGTCAATATGTAGGATTTGTTGTTAGGAAATGTGTAAATTATTGGCAGACATTTTCATGGAAGTAAAATGGTCGACAGACGGCAACAAAGTGGTGTTTTTTGTGAAAAAAAAAATGATAAGCCTCATGATTAAAAGTTACGCCAAATGATTATTTAACATTAATTAAAACTAAATCCAAAATGGCAGACAAAAAAACGAATGATAACACCGATGCAGACGCCGATGAACATAGTGGTCCCGAGTGCGCTTCACGCCTAAGACGCCGCGCTTCACCCGCTGTTTGAGGTTTTATAAATTATTCAATTCTCAATGAAAACAATTTAGAGAAGGATCATTTTCTAGCTAAAAGCATGCTCTTTCTAATGGTGTAAATTAAAAATAATTAATAACCATGAACAATTTGAGTATAAAATATAATAATCATAGGAAA
>CAJUYI010001580.1:0-49865 GCA_910591695.1 Galerucella pusilla
ATGCCTTGAATGTTAAAATGATCGCACTAAAAATGTTATCTTACAAAAAAAACTGTAAACATCTGTATATTGCAAAAAATATGGAACATATTGAAATGGTAAACATTGATAAACAAGCCAACAAAAAATTGTTAGCGCAAAAAAATTCCTTCGCATCGGAAGAAGGTGATGCAAAACTTTTGAATCTATGTGTAATATTCAGTTTAAGATTAAAAATATCCAATTTAAAAAAAAATTGGTATAGTCAAATGCAGCCTTATCATGCGGGTCATACAATTCAACAAAGACATACTCACCGTTTTTGTTTTCTTTTATTGCGTTTAATCATAACTTCCAAATAAAATCCGTAAGATGAATAAGACAGACTTATGCAATTTTGATGGGAGAAAAAAGGATATGTATTTAGTTTTCATTCTTTCATCAGCAAAGTTTTTATTAAAATGTCAGTTATGTCACTTTGACATCTCAAAGTGACAATATGAATAATAAGAAGCAATTTTCCGGTATTTTGCATCCTTAAGCAAAAAAAATGGTACTTAATCTGATAGATTATTTCGAGAATGAATGAAAAAGAGGAAATTCGTCAACCAATGTGCAGGAAACATTAACCATCATCATTTTCTCCGGGTATATTTGTAATCTCACATTATGGTAACCTCTGTGTCTTATGAGTTGATACATATGGTTAGTGACCTTTGAACCCACACTATAAGAGCGCTTTTGACTTTATCAATTATTATCAAAATACAATTTGAAAGTTTGTTTAATTTTCAATACTGTAACTCTGTAACTTTATGTTACATAAATATTTATACAAAATACAGGCACACAACCCCCCTTTCTTTATAGTATTTTCTTTCTATTGAAGATTATTTGTGAGGTTAAAAAATTGTAATACCTAAAATAAATAGATATACTTACCATTTTTGTAATTTTATTTCAAAATTCCTATAAAGTTTCCTTCAAATGTACTAAATACCCAAATACCCGTGATGATTGGATCGAAGAGTGACATTTACCTAAGTTAAAACCTTCCGATATCCTAAAATTCGTTATGACTTGAGGAGTTACTAGTATATAAGACTTTCTTCAGTTAGGGGAAATATATGAAAAGGCCGATGAATTAGTCAAGCAAGGAGCAACGGAGGTCATGATGGGGCCAGAACCTTTCTGTGGAATTGCTAAATGCCTAATCTAGGGGCGCAATAGATCTTTTAGGTCTCCGTGAATGTCACCCCGATATACATACATCGTAAACTTTTGGTCCTTGAGAAGAGTCATAAACTGGCAAGACTTGGTACACAGATTGGACAAAGACTTGGGAGGGAACAGGAGCAGGAATGGAATGAGGAACACTAGATGATATTCTTACTATGACAAGATTTCAGGAGGAGATCCTTGTTATCCCACAACGTGCCAGATGAACAAATATAAGATTGTTATACATGTTTACTGACACCCAGCTAGACCTAGCGACTTCAGGTAGTCGCATTGGTGATATTGACAGAACTCACTAAAGTAAGATAAGGAATATAACGAAATTTTTTTAAATGAATAAGCTGAACACAAAAATGGGTACAGGTATACAGTAAAACATGTTTTGAACAAGTCGAAACGGATATATTATAATATCTCTTCTGTGAGTGTGTTTGTCCCTGAACTCCTCCTAAACGGCTGGACGGATTTCAATGAAATTTTCAATGTATCTTCAGGTGGATTGGAGAATGGTTTAGATTCACAATTGGTCCCAGTAGGTGACGCTGCGATCGGATTCAAACTGAACTTCTCACGGTTGTCCGATTTTGATGAAATTTTTTTGTTTGTGTTTCAGTAAATAACTGGATGGTTTAGATTCATAACTAGTTCCGATAGGTGGCGCTGCAATCGGGTTCACGCTGTTGATGCGATTTAGTTGACATTTTACGGTATCCGCCAAAATAAACAGTACCGAAACAGAGAGTGCTGTGGAGTTGTTTATGTAATATGGATTTGTCATATTTGACTTAATTGTCATTAGTTGATATATTAATAGTACCCTGCAGTTAAATTTGATTTAAAAATGGTTCTAACAACGGAAGAAAAAGTTTTTTTGGTAGAGCATTATTTTCGTTAATACGGAAAAGGTCGTAATGATAATCAGAATCCACTTACTGTCAACCAAGAGCGTTATAGAGAGAAAATTATTATACCTTTTGTGAGAGATCTAAATAACTTTTGCCGTGCACGAAATCTACAGTTTCGCACACAATGGTTCCAACAAGATGGTGCAACGAGCCATATAGCTGTGCGCACCTTAGACTTACTCCGTCAGCATTTCGATAATAGAATAATTTCTCGGGGAACAGACTTCGAATATCCTTCTCATTCACCTGATCTGACGCCACCTGACGCATACATTTGGGGCATAATGAAGGACAAAATATTTCACTCGGAAAATCCGCTGGCGAATATTGCCGAACTACGGGAAAGAATACAAAATATTTTTGGGCAGTTACATCAACCACTTTTTATAAATATGTTTATTGACTTACAAAATCGATTTGAAGCTTGTTTACGTCGAAATGGTGAACATTTTGAACACTTACATTACAGAAATTAAAAATTAATTTTTATTTTTATTTTCGGTACTGTTTATTTTGGCGGATACTGTAATTTGGTTATATCATTGAAAAATTCATAAAAACAAATTGTTTTGCCCGAGAAATTTGAAGGATATTCAGGACAGTAGATTTTTCGGGAAATATAATCCTTTTTTCAGGAAATTAACTATACTATCTGATTTTTCTACCAAAAATATGTAACAATGTGATATTTTTCAATCAAAATAAAAAATCGTCAATATTTGTATACGATAAAACGATAAGTTAGTACAGGACAACGTCTGTCGGGTCCCCTAGTCTTCATATAAAACCCAACACATCTTTAATCAACAAAGCTTATAATTTCCCTTTAATTCACCTACCAACAAATCAATATTATCCAGGCCTGACAAATGATATCGGTAATTCAGCTTTGCTCTTTAATTAATTTTCAAAAACATAATCGGGCTTACTTTCATTAACTCTATTTTTGACGTACATTGTTTTCCAACAAATATTAATTTTCTGATTTCGATCACCAGATAAAATCCAAATTCAGTGACTTAATTCCCCGATATAAATATACAGGGCGATTCATTGGGAATATCCAATGTCTAAAGTGTATATTTTCGAAACTGTAGTAAACTGTGCAAGAAGTATCGTCAAGCATTTATTGAATTAGTAACCTGGGGGAAGAAAGAAGAAAGAGAAGAATGATTCTCCAAAAGTTATACATACACTAGGCGAGAGACGCTGTAGTAGTCTTAATCTCAGCGCCGCTAGGTTAGGTTAGATTTATGCCTACTGTAGTCTAATACTTATTTGGTAACATTCTTCTAAGGATATACAGAGTGGGCCACAGAAAACAGTCCACCCCGATATTTGTGGTTATTTGTTTTGTTAATTTTCAGTTGAAAAAGTAATTGGCTTAATTCTGAGACCAGTTGCTGTAATGCTATGAAAATAAAAATCACAATGGCGCAAATGCCATCAAAATAGAGTATTCCACTCACAAAAATTGAAAAATACACCAACGAACAATAAATTGAGGTCTCCGTAACCATGACCTCTGTTATAAGTATTGTTAGAAATGTAAACATAGGACAGAACTGTAAATATATCATTTATTTTGTACCTTAAGTGCACAGACCAATATTTTTGTGTCAGCGCTTGGATTGCGAATCCAAAAAAGAAGTAGAAGTCAGCTTCCAAATTGTCGTTTTATTACTAAGACCGTAATATGGCGCAGTCAGTAGGATTCGAACATACGCTCCCACTGAGAATCTGATTTACATTCAGGCAGGAATAAAAATCACAATGGCGCAAATGCTCTCACAAACATTGAAAAATATACTGACAAGCAAAAAATTGAGGTCACAGTAATCGTGCCATTAAGGGGAATGACTATTACTAGGGACTGAATATTTTGTTTTTCCAAGAACTGTTGTCCGTCGCTAGACCTATTTGTCGTAAATGGGCTGCCAAAAAGAGCAAAATACAGACTAAGTAGAGAGGGAATCATTAAAAACCAAACCACGTCGTCGCTTCTTAGAAATTTATACATGCCACAGGATGATATGATGAAGAAGTATAACTTTTCAAAGAAATTCGATACGAAATTCAGTAACAAGGATTGGGATCCCAATGCCATTACCAGAATGCCATTCAATGGTATAAAGACGTCTCAAAAGTACTCGAATGGAGTTGGACGAGAGTGTAAGGGCCAGGAACCAAACACCTGAAGACAAAGGATCATGACCGGAAGTCTAGTAGTTATTAAAACACTGAGTTATGGTGTAATCAGTTCTAAAATGGTCTGAGAATTCCTAGGAAAACTGAATGAACTAGGCGAGAACAATATAGTTACCCAACTGTGGATTCCAGGACACACTGGAACAGAAGAAAATGAAATAGCAGATAAACTAGCAAAGAGGGGGACTGAAAATCCCTATTACGTCAGTTCTAATGTAATATTGAAAGGAATGGACAACGCCATTGGAAAGATCTAGCAGGATTTGGACAATCAAAGATACTACTCTTCGGCAATTGATGTTGGACAAACTTGATCAACAATGAATACATTTTTATTTATTCGATGATTTGCATCTGTGGGTGATGATATAAATATATTTGGAAATAGCGTTGATAACAATTATAATGAGCTTCTGATATTCTTGACATGTTATCTTGTACGAAACAGAGAAGATCAAGAAAACGACGTGATAAGAGACGATGAAGAAGCTATCCACCCAACATAAGACTCACTTCAATGTTGCCCTGCTCTGGTAGCACGCGACCTTTTGACAGCATATGAAGTGAGATAGACATAATTGTCGATCTCTTTCAACTATGACGCTTGTGACTTTTAGTAAGTTGGCTTTATCGATACCAGGGTATGACGGTCATATGCGCAAAGACAAGGCAAATAAACATGGTCACAAGAAAGTTGGGTGCATAGAAATCTCTAGAATAGTGAGAAATATCACTGGGACACACAAGCGAAACAGTCCATTAGAGCACATTCGCCAAATAATAAGCAAAGATAGGAACACTGTCAAAGTCGTAGTA
Source organism: Galerucella pusilla (assembly GCA_910591695.1). Classification (NCBI taxonomy): domain Eukaryota; kingdom Metazoa; phylum Arthropoda; class Insecta; order Coleoptera; family Chrysomelidae; genus Galerucella; species Galerucella pusilla. The sequence goes on from CAJUYI010001580.1 coordinate 5,148, forward strand.
GATATGCTAACGGACCACTCAGTTCTTGAAAGGGATGCAAAGCTTATAGGGTTAGCAGACGAAGTCAAGTACAGAACTTATTATCTAGTGGAAACTGCATATCGGATACTTGGCGAATGTGTGGTTTCTTGAACTTGGCGATAAGAAGCCAATGCCAAGAGAGCACATGAAAGGTTCAATCTCGAAGCAGATTGGCTATCTTCTGTATCTGAAGAGTAGGGAGGGTGAGCGTAGTCTCACAGCACTTAGGCCACATGTGACCCATTGTACATCCTCCCGAGGAGTCGTCCTCCTAGGTCATCGTTCAATCTTCCCAGGAAGGTGGACAGGTCACTAGGAGACATCTCCTTCATATCAGCAAGTGTAGGTTAAGACTCACCGAACACACACTTTCTTATTGACGATAACTCCGGACACTCGCATAATACATTCCTGACAAATTCAGATTCCTGTTAACTGCACATCCTGCACAGAGGTGTGTCCACTAGCCCCATAGTATGGAGGTGTTTCCTTAGTTGACGTAGGTTTTTCCTGGTCATCACCAAATACTTCTTCGGCGCCAGCTTCCCAGGGACGTCCAGGATGATCTTGGCAAGACTGCATCCTTTGATTGCATTCTATCTCTTAAGGGATTGAGCATGGGTGTAACGTTTGGTTAATTCCGCAATTGTCGAAGTCGTTAGGCCGTAGGTGTCACTGGGTCCTAAAATTTTTAGTCCAGCTTCTTCCCTGGCTAAAGAATCGGCAATGCGATTACCTTTACTCCTGTCGTGCCCTTTAACCCGCCTCAGGATAATATTGTTATCTGCCGAGGCGTTAGATAAATCTTGGTAACACACTAGTACTAAACCCGATATAACACGTTGTCTGTTCAAGGCTAATAGGGCTTGTCTACTATCCGTGCAGATTGTTATGTTTCTACCAGAAATTCCTTTTCTGGTTAGTTCTTATGTGGCAATTGAGATACCAGCCAGTTCTGTTTGAACCACGCTGGTATTGTTTCCCATTCCCCACTTAATCCTTAGGCTTACTGCTCTGGAGAAAACTCCACATCCCGAGCCTTCTTTCATTTTTGAGCCATCTGTATATTATATGCTGGATTAGGGCATAGCCAGAAGGTTACAGACACGTGAAGTTAGCTAATTGGCTATAGGTATAAAGAGAGTTGAGCTAGAGAATGTAATCTAAATTTAAAGAATCACAATAGTTCTGAAAAGGTAAAAGTGGAAAAAGCATATTAGCCACCTCATCAGATCTAATTATTTGCTGGTTGTGATCTTTAGAATTTCGCGATATATCAGGGATACCGATAGACGGAGGTAACAAAAATAAATGTTCGGGGGGCCAGTTTTTCACCATCTACCACTTGATCAATTTCACTTATCACAAAATTATTTTAATGAAACGTCAGTTTATGTCGAAGTTTATTGTTATTCCTATTTTTTGGTTTATCCGGTAGGCAAAAAACAGCTGTGTTTCACATGCAGAAAACGCTTTAGCAGCCCTTTACTATCAACTGATAGTTTCGAGCTGCTAAAGTTTATTTTCAGTCCTTGTGGCACAATAGTAATAAGGTGCACAAATGTTTGTAAAAATAACCATTGTAACATTATTGTAATTATGATAGTTTTTTTTCTTCAAGCGTATAAAATAGTATATAATACACAAAGGTGGTGAAGACTATTATTATTTACCGAGCGGAATAAGGTGCGAGGTTTATAAATGTCTTCAACACCATGGTGTATATACAATTTTTTCTACTACTAGCCAAATTTAAGACAAAAATTAAAAATAATTCACAAACGCACCACGAGAAGCGTTTACTCCGTCTTTCGATATATTATGAACGTACTCATTATGTCATCAGTCATTTTTGGTTGAGCGCGAATTTTGAACTAATGGCATTTTTATTCTAATAATTTTATCTTGATATAGGTTATTTCAAGCAGCAAATATGTTGAAGACAATCTCCTGGGTATACAAAATTATGTTGCACAAGTTTTTGTTGAACTACTATCCCTAAATTATCAAGATATTTGAATTTGTCCATTATTGACCTACAGCTAGTAGTGGAAAAACTACATTACTTTTGTCAACACTGTCCGTAAAAATAACCGATTATTTTACTAGTACATTTATATGAGAAACCATAACAGAGCATTATTTTATGTGTTGTAAGTAAGTATTATAGGTTAATTTAATACTTATTTAATTTGACGTTTGTCAATTTTGAAAATTTTATTGTGAAAATGCCTCAAGAATTATAATATCTGTAATATGCTTGAAGAAAAAATAGTGTATATTTTACTCGGAGAAAAAAGCTTTATTATTTCTGCATCGCTTAGCTCAATAAACTTCTAAACTTCAACATCTACTCCTAGTAATATAATATACTTACTGTTTTGTAGAAACTATATAGTACAGTCAAATTGGGATTTACCTCGGAATGACAAATAATTCTTCATTTTGACGTGTTATGAGTAAATATTATATAGTACAAAAATACATTAATTATTACTAACTCCATGCACTGGATTCAAAAGTTGGTCCAGTCCAAACGATTAAGCGCTAATATTACTGTTGGCGCTATGATTTAAGGAGATTAACAGAACTGTGACATTGCAAACGTAAAATTATATTTACAGCAAAGGGAATTTTATCCTTGATCTTGAATATCTTATCCCGTTTCACGATGTTCATTAATACTTTTGAGCCATCTTATAAAAGGTCAAAATAAAGATTTATACAATTCCTATAACTTATTTTACTGTACTAATATATGTGAATTTAAAAAATAGGTAGATATACAAAACAACCATCAAAATTCTTGTTTTTTTATTCTCCAATTTTTTAAATCGGCCATTTTGAAGAGAAATTTCGAAATTCAAGTCAATCTTTTTTGTATATTTACTTTTTTAAATTGTAAGAAAAAAATAAGAATTTGGAGGTTAATTCGCCATGTCCCTGAGACCCTTACTTGTGACGTCACTTGTACTCTCACAAGTTTGCGACTCGGGTATTGGCGGTTAAGCATTTCTTCTTCCTCTTCTCTTTTTCTTTCATGACCAGTTTATATTTTTGCTATAATTTTTACATTTCAATGTGTAATTGTATATTTAGCTTCTAGTTATAATACCTAGGGCAGAGGACAATAAAAAGGTTAGTATGAAAATGATATTGACTTGGATAATAGAAAAAAAGAACCAGCTTGGTTTAGACTCCGTTTCACATAAGAAGAACCCACTAGAGTCTAGAAGTTGTAGTCATATGCGCGAAGAAGCTGCACATACATAATATCGGTCAAGGCATAAGGCCTTGTGAAACGGAGTCTACTTTATTCTTCATTTACTCGTTGACCTCTCATTGAGTTCCAAACTGTTAATATAGGTTTGTTGTTTGTTGAGATGAAGTGCATTTTTTGGCAGATCTCAGCTCACCTATGACAACAGTGTGATTGCTATGCAAAGATTATATTTGCTATTCACTCGTGCAATGCACCAAGCCGAACACACGGATTTTTATGCATGACATTCGAGTGATTAATCCGAACATGGAAAGCTGCATTGCACTGTAAAAGGTCGAGCTGGCTGCGCACCAGTGCACATAGATCACCTTGCAAAAAGATTATGGTTTATTTACGATGTAAAGACGATGACGCTATATAACTAAATTTTATGACTTCTCAAATCCAATCTGTAGTTTTTGTTAAGAAAATTAGAAATGTTAATATCGAATTCTTCTCTTTTATTACTAACTTAGCTCTATGGTATAAAATTGACATTCCGGCATCTGTGATTCTGCCTGTTTATTTATTATAACCTAGCTTTTACTCTGTTTTTATTTTTTAGTTATTGATGCTTTTCGTTGAATTTTGAATTAAGTTTTCTAAGAAATACTTGAGAAATGGATACTACAGACGAAATAAATATGAAACTACTCCTCAATTATCCTTTGATGTCCAAAACTATATACGACGAATCAATTATTTATAAAGGATTGATCGAAGTCAATGTAAGCTGCACTTTGGTTATACACATTATTTGATAATTTTAATAATCTTAAAAGCAAAATTCAAGAATCTAAAAACGAATACTTACCATATTAATTTTTATTGTTTAAATAAAGAAAGTGACTGGATTACTTACTACTCATTACACCACAAGGAAGCACATGCATAACATGGGCATAAATGGGAGGTTCTTGTCTTCCAGTAATGCATGGGAGACAGCTTCATACATAATCTTCAAATGCAAAGAACTATCTCATTGGATGTTAACTCCAGGGGCTGAAGCACCCAAGGAAAGATTTCTCGAGAGATTTCTTCAAAGGAGGATCTAGTGAAGATTTCACATGAACAGTATAACCAAGAGTACAAAAAGGCTGAGGATTTAAGTGGAAATACTGTAATAATAAATTGATCAATCAATATTTAAGAGTTGTTTTTGTAATTGAAGACATAAGAGTTTATTGATATTAATTTTATATTCTTGTTTTAGGATGAAGACTACAAACTAACTGTAAAACAAACTTCAGAAAATAAATTTATCCTGCAAGAAAATTTAGATGTTCTCGATCAACAAGTTATAAATGACATTCAACAAATATCCTCAGATATAGTAATGTTTCTGGACTTCCTGAAAAGACACATTTCTTCTAAAGCACCTTCCAAACAACCATCAAACAATTGTGATATTTACAAACAAGTTTTATATGAATATTCAGAATTCTCAAAATTTTATCTTAATTTGAAAACATGTTACTTAGCATATGATTTAAGTTTAATAACTGTAACCATGGTGGATGAATCTAGCAGAGAACATAAAATCAAAATAAGTGTTAATTATAGTGATAGGAAGAACATTTTTGAAATTGTTGAATATGATCTACCTTGCGAAAGAGATAAGTTCCAAAAATCATCCAATTTAAAAGTTGTTTATAATCAGTTTGCACAAATGGTTGAAAGTTTACAAATATTCTTTAATCTCATGGAAGAGTTTGACAAAAGTTGTCATATTTTGGATCCCATACCACAAAATAGAAGATATAATTATAGAAGAATATGGTTAGGTAAGGTAACAATAAAAGTTCTTAAATTTACAGTTACGATTGTTTTGTTATACACACATTATGAGAATTTTGAATTATTAGTGTCCTCTACGAACAATTATTTTCAATATTTTACTGCTTGGAATACCTTTTGTTGCATCAGTTATTCATGTTTCAGCATCATAAAATAGTAAAAGTAGTAAAATATTGCTCATAAAATGTATAAGTGATTTTTATAATGTTCAAACCAGACAAATGGCTTTCGGTAATAGCAAAACAATAATTGTACATGTACAATTTTGATTTTTGTTTTCAGGTGAAACATTGTCAGTTATAATAACAGTAAATCCATTTAGTTTAGGAACATTACCCACTATTATGTTTCTTGGTCCAGAGAGGTTGGTAGAATCTTATCATTCAACAATGGAAAAGAATGTTGAAAATTGGGAACCTACAAATGATGTTTTTTCAGAAATTCTTACACTATTAGGTAAAAATAAGATACATTTTTGTAATGAAAACCTAAACAAATCAAAGTGGAAAACAGATATTGAAGTAAAAGATATTTTCCAAAAATTATTAGCAACTAACACATACTTTTAATCATTATTTTAATTAAAACACAGAGAATCAATCAAAATGTGTTACTATATTTTTATCATAAGATAAGAATGGGATTACTTCTTCTTTCCTACTAGCCATGCAAAAGATGGATTAGTTTTGATAAGGTGTCTAATTGGCCTGTTCCACTTCAACCGTTTCAGTTCTAGCACCCGTTGTTTTATCCCTACAATTCTTATTCCTAACTCCACTGTTTGTATATTTTTTCGTTTTAAATGTTAACAAAAATTTCGTGCGAGTCAAAAATATATCAGGTCCATACCTACAATGCTACTAAGTAATGTGTGTCTCTAGACGTTTGTTCTCACAGAAAATCTCTGACAAGTGACACCAATCCAATCAGAAATCTTTGTCAGAACGCTTTAGGGTCTTTGCGCTGAATCCAGATTGTCAAAGACTGTCTGTGATGCTTGAGAACAAACCTGTGATGGCATAGTCCGTTTTCTATTAGGATTTTTGTTAAAAACTCACTATTTTAATGCTCTATTGCTTGGTCTAAATTCTGTCTATCAGGGCATATATCCCGAGAAGTAGATGTTTTTGCTTATTGAATGTTCTACTTTTTGAAAAGTAAATACTATTATCCTAACATCTAATAATGTTTTAGGTTTAGAAACGTTTCCAGTAAAACCAGTGGAACTAACAAAAGCAGTCGGTCTTTTAGTTGACGATGGAGAGTGTAACATTTGCTTCTCGCATCGGTTAGATGACAATTTACCTGAAATTGTCTGTAAAAACGAATACTGTGGTAATTGCTATCACATTCAATGTTTATATGAGGTAAGGTTTCCAGTAGTAAAAATTGCTTAGCTACGATGCCTTTAAAATTTGGTCAAGGTTAGTGATTGGAGGGTGGTTGCAATTTGCAAACTACCATATATCGAAATAATAATTTTTATCGCCAACCGTCAGTAAAACCGTCAATTATCAGATTGATTTCCGGAAGTAAACAAACAGTTTACATATGCGTCTGGTAAAGTATTTTGACTTTGACATTACTTGAAAATCATCATCTGTCAGTGTCACGCTTCTCCCTATTACGGCTCGATAATAGTTTTCTTACGATTTATTTATTACAAATTATTGTTGGAACTCCTTTGACGTCAGTAATTAACTTTTATAATGCTTCAGGGTGTACCTTCAATTTAAATATTTGTTCTATATGTGCTGTTTACTATGTCATAATAAAATGCAATGAATATACCTCAGTTTCTTATATTCTGAGCAATTGGCGATAAAATTTTGTATGCACCACGTCAGTAAAGTATCTTTATCGCACTCGCCTCGCTTCGCTCGTCTCACAATTTCATACTCGTCCGATAAAGAATCACTTTACTGCCTTGGTACATAAATAACTATTTCATACGTCTTTAGTCTAGTTTTATATTAAAGTTTGAATAATTCCAAAGTTTAACATTTGTTTTTGTATCTTTTGCAGTGGTTGATGTCAGTTAATGGAAGACGATTTTTTTCGGAAATAGTTGGAAGTTGTCCAAATTGTGAAAAAACTATTTCCTGTCCGATTCCAAACTAGCAATGACCAGTTTTTCTTCGTACACAATCCGGAGGTATATGGGAAATTTCTTATCCTGTTCTAAATGGGATTTAAAAATTAACAGTCTACAGAAGCAAGCAAGAGCAGAAAATATGCAAATCTGTCAAATTATTTTCAATGTATCTCTCTCTGGTGAATAATAGAATATTGATAACTGGGAAATGTCACCTCTTGAATGTCGGGAACTAGATTAAGAAGGGGAAAATGTGGCATGAATAAATAATGGTACATGCCACTTCTCATTTGGGCAAAAACATTCAGAAAAATTACATTACACCTAAGTGGCTTTAGTACACAGGACTTTTGGCCTGTCCAAACCTTTTTCTATTGTTTTGTACGGCTTTTGGTCATAAAAGACCGAAAAACTTGTATTAACTCAGATACTTTTATGAAAATTTTAGGAAATATCTAGATTATTCTGTAATAATATTTAAAATGATTGTACCAAGTTTTGCATTAGAAATTAGTTTTCATTACTCTCTCGTACATAAAAATAGAGTATAGAAGAGAAGTGTAACACTCTAAATCATTACATATTCTTTTGGTGAATAGCAGCAGCAGTTTGTTCAAATTGCACTACAAGCCGTAAAGATTAATTAAAGTTAAAGGTCGCCACAAAACCTCATATAGGATTTTTACCATAAAAAGACGATGATGTCATTGTTAGTTACTTTCCTGCTCATCAGAATAAATATTAATTTACCAACCGTAATTACAAGTTATCCTCAACAGCCAGGGCAATTTACAGCTATCGGGTTGGCACAACTTGAAGACGTTGTCAGATCAACTGGTAAAATTCCCCAGTTTGTTTTGACTTTTATATTCGATCATCGTCTAATATTTACAAGTTTTTTTGGTGCTTTTAAATTCATTGTTTCTTCAAGATTAAAAAAAGTTTTATTTAGGCAAAGCTGCAGTGTGTAGTTAATAAAATGCCGAAGGAGATGGTAACATCTTTGTTGAGCTATTTTGAACGAGAATGCCGCTTCTCCCGCTTACTGTAAGAGACGTGAGTAATAGCAACGAACATTAACATAGACAAGAAGGGTCACTCTCCGTCGGATCTTTCATGTCCAGCTTACAGAAGCGCGCCGACGATTTCGACAAATTCCTGGAGCCGCACACGTGTTCGTGGTTATACGAGGTTCATGCAAACCGCTAGAGATTAAAACGAATAAACGTTCACTTACCAGGGTGATTTAAAAACATCTATCAATAATTGTTATTCTAACTTATTCCGCTTAGTGGGAATTAAAATAAAAAAGGGAATATCGTCAGGATATTTAATTGGTGAATCTAAACATAATTATAAAAAGAACTGGTACCCAGCAAAAATGGAGGGAAAAATGAAAGTTACATCAAAGAGTAATAATGTAGTAAGCTACAGATGAGACTAGTAGGTATAAAAATTAACAATAAAATGTTTGCAAATGCCAACTTAAATAGGTGTTCTAATTTAAAATGTATACAGGTTGTTTCAAATCCGAGGCCATCAAAGAGTACCAACTTACCTAACAGTAAAATACGGGTACTGGGAAAAATAATTATCGCGATTCGAAAATTGTGAAGATTGATACACGAACCATTAAAAACCAAAGGCGTTTAACCAAATGAATTAAAATCTATGAATTTTGAAAGTCTTTCATACTGAGTAGCCCGTTAACAACTCAATTAAAAAAAATGTATTTAAGTAAATGTGAAATAAAATATACCTGCAGGTTATCAAAGATGTTTTAAGATATTCAATTTTATGTTAGGTCTCATCGATTGTTTCGAAGAATATCTATTTTTTATATCCCGGTTCGCAAATTTAATTGTAAAATAAATCCGCAGCCTAATATATAGGTTTAAAAAATATTTATGAGGAAACTCTTTACAAGGATGTGTAAATAGTAAATTTTCATATAATTTTCTAAGGGTCGCTCCAACGTTCTCGTGACAACTGATTTTATTAAAATTTTCAACAAAGATTATATCTAGTTGTTTAACATATTCTACAATATTACTAGGAGGTACATTCAGACCTCCATAGTTTTTAGAAGTCGAATATGCTTTATGCACTAAAAATACAGCCGCTTCTTTTGGTAATGTCTTTTCATCATTATACTTTGTGCAAGCACTACAAGAGTGTTGCAACAAACATTTCCTTAATAGATAGCCAGAAATGTAAACTAGAGCATTGCCATCCGTACTTGAAAGATTTCTATAGTCGCATGTGAAAACTTTTAAAGAGCTATTATTTGCCAATATAGGTACATCAATATTTTTATATTCCTCTAGCATATCAGGAGTTACATTGAGCAAAACTGTATTAATATCATTAATACAATTGGCACCTTCAACCTCATTAAAATATTTTAGAGAAAATAATTTCTTGAATGCCCTACAAAATTGAATTGGGGTTGGATTTCTCGAGTTTCCGCAACAATTTCTTACCAGACCAAAAAAATTTTCAATGCAATCCTGATTAAGGTTTCTTGTTAAAAGAAATGAATAATTCCTGCATTTTAAGGTTTCCCATAAAGACAGAGCAGAGGTAATAGTAATTTTCCAGCCATTTATAAAGTGCATAGTATTGTTTATACATTTTTCCACGTATGTTACCTTTCCATCATTCTGTTTTACCTGTACTAATTTAATGACCTGTAAGTCATTCAACAAACATTTTATTTCTTCCAAAAATTGCAACTGTTTTTCTGTGCCCATAAATGCGTTAAAGTTATTTAAATGGGACGAGTTTAACAAATCAAACAAATCATTTATTGTTTGTAGGAATTTTGCAGTTAGCGTTGCTTCTGATGGCAAAACCTTGAAATCTATATAGGTATGTAGGGCAGCTGAAAGAGAATGACTAAAGACTTGTGAAGCATATTTTACCTTCATTTTTTGAAAGCTATTAGGAAACATATGCTCATCAGTAAGTTTAGGACAAAGTCGACTCATTTTTTTTTTGTCGTGATCATAAAAAATGTCTAAATAACTTTTTTTTATGAGGCCACCTGACAAACGGAAGTTATACGAAAAAAAATTGTTCCTTGTCGATTTTAAAAGATGAGGCACATCGTAGAAGTAGAAAAGTTTAATATTATCTACAAAAAAATAAGTACGGGTAGGTGTTAAATTGAGTAGTTTGTTCACCAATTTTCTAAAATTAGAACCTTGATCTGACACTACAGCCATAACGTTAAAACCCACTTGGTTTAGTTTTTTAACACTTTCAAATAAGACCTCTTTTATTTCTTCAGAAGGAGCTGTTGAATTATAAAAAAAATAGGCTATAGGTTGCTTCCAACTGCTAGCAATACCTCGTGCCATAACAACTAATGCAGAGGTTGCTACTTTGGAGCTATCTGTATTATTTCCTTCCTGAAAACCTATTATCTTGTCACGGGTTATGTCATAAAAAAAATGAGATTTTAAACTAACTTCATCCAAGCAAATAATACAGTCTCGTTCTTTTTCATTCATTATTTTAGCTCGAAGTTCCAGCAAACGGAAAATAAAATCATTGAAACCGGGATTTATTACCCATTTTCTTGTAAAACGGTTTAAAGTACTCTTTGATGGCAACCTATACATTGTGGAAATTTGCTTGTATGCCTTAGGACCTAGAAAATATACACTTAATGCAAATTGTTTCAATTCGTCTGTGTACCTACATCCCTTAGCTGATTTATTTAGTAGGTTTAATTGGTTTTTCAATAATGTAGAAGACTGTTTTGGATAATTTTCTTCCAAATATCTATGGACATCTTCCAAAGTTATGCCTGTTTCAAGCTGCTTTGAGCACTTTGCTGGCGACGCCATATCCTTTTCAAGCATTTTCAATTTTCTTTTTAAAATATTTTTTCTTGGGCTATTTGCTGAAAGCAATGCCGATGTTTGTGTATATTTATCTGTAAAAAAATTATTAACATATTGACACAAATAAACCGCAGAAATTGCAGAAATTATGGTTAAACTTGCATATTATATACAAACATACCTCTTGAATACGTACAAGCTTGGACAGAAGCATCGGCGCAGGATTCTGTAACGGATTAAGTATTTGCAGTATTAGTATATGCAACTGATTTTATACCCTACCTAAACATACATACCATTTTCAGCTTCTGTTTGAACAAAAACATCTTGCATGTTTATATTATCTAAAATGTGAATTCTAATTACTGTCATATACAAATATACAAAGGATAGAAGTTTTATAACCTAGGCCCATGACACTTGATTAAGGGCCGGTTTTACAAGAGAGATTTATACTAGGTATAGTTATTCTGGGAATATAGTTATACCAGAATTTATACCTAGTTTAAAACTTGTTGGTTTTACGATGCTTTTTTTACACCGGTATAGCAATTATTGGAAAGAATTGCTATACCGGTGTAAAAAAGCATCGTAAAACCAACTAGTTTTATTCTAGGTATAAATTCTGGTATAACTTTATTCCCAGAATAACTATACCTAGTATAAATCTCTCTTGTAAAACCGTCCCTAAGTGGTATACTTATCGACCTTAGCATTGCCTATTTTTCGCCCTGACTTATGAAACATCCTGTAATATAAAATACAAAACAATAACAAAAATTACCTTTTATATTATTGGGTGATACTTCTTCAATATTTGTTTGTATCGCAACATCTTTTGGTGTGGTAGCCTCACCTGAAATATTAAGTTATAACTATATTTTAAACACTAATGTGCCCTAACAAAGTTTTACCATTCACCAAATGCTTTATACTTACTATTTTTCAGCAAATTCAGTGACGGAACAGCGTTATAAAGCAGATGCTTTCTTACATTTTTTTGTATAAAACTTCCTTCAGGAAAATGTAATTCGCATACTGTTAATTTCTTAAGTTGTTCAGGAGTCCTATTGGCATATCTATGACTATTAACAAATCCCAAGGCCTGCTTCCAACGTTGACATCTAAAAACATTATACATTAACAACATTATCACGAATACCGTAGATCGTCATATGCACAAAAAGGTCACATTAAAATCAAAAGATAACACCACTTTTTGTTATTATTAGTTATAATATAATAGTATAATATTTACATTTTAAATCAAATTTATCATTCCAAATACTTGACGTACCTGCTTTCGTCTTTTGGGCAATGAAATAGTGATATTTGTGCCCCTTCTTGAGTATAACATCCATCCACACAACAGATTCGTGGCATTTTAATGCAGAACCAACACAAAACACTAAGTGCGCAAATGTTTATTTTATTTTTAAAGGAAAATTCGCTCACTCAAAAGGACAACTGGTATATTTCTTTACATATCCCTACGACGGACAAACTGTTTATGCATATCGCACGTAGGAGACTTATCGTGCTCTTTATACGGTAGCATCCGATATTCGAGCGAGATAGGCATAACGAGGGGAGGAGCTTAGAGTGATCCTTCTTGTCTATGTTAATGTTCGTTGGTAATAGTATTCGCTATTTGTATTATTATCAAGAACTGTCATGGATTGACTCTTCTAGTTTTCTTCAAGTGGAGAAAAAACTACAGCTTGGCAACAACACAATATTTTGTTTTGCAACGTCATCGTCTTTTTACCGTAAATAAACGATAATAAATCAATCTGTCAATAATACTGCAACAGTTAATGCATCTGCTATTCATAATACTATTTAAAGCACAATAAAATAGAACTTAATTTGACATTTACTGTCACAGTTATATCGACAAAATTCGGATATGACGTACATTGGGAATTATATTGGATCAGGTATACGTAAATATAATACGGCTCCAATAATATTTAATCAATCATACTGTAACTACTGTACAAAGTTACTAATTGTAAATATTTAAATGTATATATGCCGATAATAAAAATATTAAAAATACTTATAGTTATATAAATAATACGAGTTTTATTTTCTTAAAATTATCAATACCTTAACCTAAATCATTCCATCAATATTTCTTCGATGGTCTTATCGTCTCTCAGCGGACTTTGTGTCAAATTCGGTTCGCTCTCTAAAAACTGCCTCAATTCAGATTCGAGATCGATATTAGCAACTTCGGTGCTGTGAACCTCTGGCAAAGGTACACCTGAAAGCAAAATGTAGTTGGTCAAAGCACTCATAGAAAAAGGGTTTGAAAAGGAATTACTTGGAAGTTAACGATAGACGTAGATACAAAAGATTACGATAAACATTCTATCGTTACATTCTATGTGACAGAATCTGCACAATGAACTGTTTCACCTGTCAATGTCTTGGTGAGATTTCCCAAAGTTCTACAGATTTATTTGCCACCCACTTAAAACCATGTTCATTGTCGATTTTTCGGCGCCAATTTAATGAATGGCATCGACCATTTTATCCATATTTTCTGACCTTAAGGCACTCGAACACTGGTAACCAGGATACTGTGACATTACAATGGTCTACAAAGACGTTTAAGACATGTACACAATTCCATACTAGTTATGAAGTGTAATTCATTGTCTGTCGGGGCATATAACCGAGAAGTAGATGTTTCTTCTTAGTAACGGTCCAATTTTTGAAAATAAATTTCTAAATTTGTAAGACGTTATAATAGTATACAATAATTATATTGACATCTATTCACATTGTGATTGATTTTGACCCACAGCCATGGCAAATAAAACATTTTACCTACGACCCCCCCTGTAATCAGTCAATAACACACAGTCGGTATCAATGTAATGACAGCTATTACGCACTGTAAAAAAAACGCACAGCTGTAAAGTAAATCGCACGGCTTCCCTAGCAACATCTTAGCAACTGTCAATAGACGTCTCCATTTTATTCAAAATTTACTATTTGAAAACATTAGATATGGCCACGTTTAACTGTGAAAAGCACAAAGGGCTATGTATATGTATTGATTATAATTGAAAAATGGAATTTCGATTATTAACAATATAATAATAATGATTAAACGTTAGTTCTTTACTGTGCTTCTTTCATTGGTAATAAAGTAATAGAGATGGAGTTTACCAAGCACCTCTAATTATGTAACTGTTATTTCTTATGCTTCTTATGAAAAATACAAGTACAAGTAGGTCGTAGGTAAAGTATGGTACGTAACTCGTGTTGTAGAGCATTTTACGCACTCACGGAATTACGCACTCGCCGCTACGCGGCATCGTGCGTAACTTTTCCATTCGTGCGTAAAATGCTCCTTACCACACACGTTACGTAATATACTATTAATATGCAAACGTGTTTTAAATACCCAGAACTTTATTCCCACCCTTAAAAAGACCATGTAAATTTACCTAAAGCTTTCCTAATCCCAGAAATCGGAGCTACATCACCGGGATGGATCCTCTTGGCTAGTTCGGCTAGATTATCAGTAATAGTTTCTGCTACTTGCGTTTCATCTTCAGATGGCGGCGGACAGTTACTAAGATTGGACGGGGTAGGTGCCGAAAGTCGTTGATATTGAGAATTCTGAAGTTTTTCCAACAAATGACACATGCTATCCAAACGTTGTTGTAGCTCGTGACGTTCCTCGGCTACTCGAATTTCATCATCCATGTTCTCCAAAAATGCCACGTCGATACCTAAATCTAAAGAAAAATAAACAAAATTAAATTTGGTTTTACGATATCAAGTGTTTAACTTACTTTGTAAACTCTTCAAATCGTCGACGTTAACTTTGACAGCGTCGATGGGTTTAACTTCTAGCATAGTCTTAACTGCTTGCTCTTCTTCTCGAAGAGTTTTGTTGTCTTCGAGGGTTTTCTTCGTTTTGGAATGGTCACCATTGGTAAGTAGATCGAGTAAGGAATCAACTAAATGTGTAGCGTAATCAGAGTCTTTTACAAAATCTTGCACACTTTCTGCATATTGAACAGCTGTATCTGAACCATAAGTGTGATAGACCAAGTCACTTTCTTCTTTACTGTTTAAAAACAAAATAAATCATTCTATAATATAATTAAATAGTCAGAATACATAAAAAGATTAAATTTACCTGAGATTGGCAAATGCAGAGTCATAACTTGGTGCATATGATCCAAATGCACCATAATATAAGGGTTTAATAGGTTTGGCAACGTTTCTTCGATCTTCTCTAAACCCTTGCAGTTGATTAGTACCTTCAGAAAGTTTTCCACACAACTGACCCAGAAGAATGGGTCTTTTCTTAGTGCCTGGAATTACACCATCTCCTCCCACTAAAATGTTCAAGTGAGTAGTTCCGTCTTTCTTTTGCTTCAAAAATCCCATATTCGTGTTACGTTTCATCACTAAAACATAAAATACAGGAAGGAGATTAAAATTATGTATGATAGGTACTATTGGGGGCAAAATCCCTTTTGCGATATCAGCTGTAATGTAATGTTAAAATAAAATAGACTAGAAGATCTGTCCATTGGAAAAATCTAGTAAGACTAAGAGAAACAGATATTCCTGGAAAACTACAACCAGATGAGAGCAAATGAATGCTTAAGCAAAAGTAACATGTCACTTTTTATCCCAGTTATGGTGCCTATCCTAAAATTCCTCAAGGAAATGGGTCTAAAAGAATTACTAGTCTCTCAGACTCCTCAAGAGAGTAGGTACTGGAGTCAAAGAAAGGGGGAACAATAGATCTTTTAGGTCTCAGTGAATGTCACCCCAAAATACATATATACATGCCCCCTTAAAAACTTGTTAGTTTTAAAGGAAAAATTATCAGTGAAGTCCGACAGATTATAATTTTGTGTTAACCTACAAAGAAAGGGGGAACAATAGATCTTTTAGGTCTCAGTGAATGTCACCCCAATTCACATAGATACTTACAAAAAGTGACAGATAGCAATAAAAAAATATTTAAAAACTTACTTAGTTTTGCTCTAGCAGTTCTTGCGGCTATTTGAGACTTAATTAAAATCTCTTCAGGAGTTAAATCTTCAGGTATGGGTTCGAACTTTGTAGCTGGCATCTTTTTTTTAACTTCATGTGCATGATCACTGTCGTCGTGATCGTCTTGATGTTTAACTGCTCTCAATTCGGCTGTTATTTCAAAACCAACATCTTCGCTGGTAATTTCTGGAACTAAATTTAACATCCAACCAAGTTTTTCGGGAACCATAGTCTTCAATCCAGCTTGCAGTAACTTTTTACTTGCTTTATAATAAACAGTGTCCACATGATTGTACTTCATTGCATTGGTGCACATTAGTTTGAAGTCATCTATGAATTGCTACATAAAAATTACAAATCAAAATTTACCAAGAATTATTCAATACTAGTTGCAATGTAGGTACATAATAGTATTTGTTTTAAAGAATTGGAAATTGAAATAGAAACTTACATCCAAATATGAATACTGATTTTCTTCAATTTTCTGTCTCATGGTACTAAAATCCATAGGATTTGTTATAATTGTTGAATATCCAGGAGCAATGTTGTCTGTTACAGGCCAGGCAAAGAAATTTTGAGGGTCTTTTTTCTCCAGCTGACTTAATAGGTGATCTAAGCCTTTTGAAAGAGGTGTCCTTTCTTGAAGTTTTTTAATGACACAGGTTCTTTGTTCTCTACCAGGACTTCCAATTTGTGGATATATTGTTAAATCTTCTATATGAACAAAGGGAATAAACATTACAGATTATATTTATAGATATAATACATCTCAAGTAGTCTTTAATATAGAAATAGAACACCCAGCCCAGCTTACCATTTTCTTCATTTCCTTCCCTCTTTCTCTTCTTATCTTTGTGGTGATGTTTGTGCCTTTTCTCTCTATCCTTATTTTTATCCTTTTTCTTTTTCTTCTTTTTGGATTTTTTGTGGTGAGATCTGGAGAGTGCAAAGTATGGATCATTAGGATCAATTTGCATTTGCTCTTCCAACCCTTCTCCTGCTACAGGTAAGCCCGTTCCAAAATCTGGATTATGTTCAGGGGTCGTTTGTGAACCCACTTTTAATATCAACTTTAAGCCCGGTTTGTCATCTTTCTCCCTTTTCTCACTCTTATGTTTTTTGTGCTTTTTCTGAGGTGTGGGAGACACCACGGGAGAAGACATTATTACAATGAATTTTATATTTTGTACTACAGCACAATTTCATCCAAACACAACATTACATCTTTTGTTTCTGAGGTTATGTTTGAACTGTGAATTATTTGACATTCTACGTTTCACTAGGGTCTAGGCGGCATAGGTGGATCGGTCAACCAACCAGTGTTTGGATTGGATCATGGAGTATGGAGACTCCATAATTTGGATCATCATATAAATATGATATGGTGCAGCAGATGAACTGCTGAAATAATTAAATAACAGAAAACTCACCTTTTATCTTATCATATTATATATAACATAAAAGATTTCTGTGATATCCACTTCTATGGTTTGAATTTTTCATTATCGAAATAAAAATAAGAATTTCCTAAAACTTATTGAAACCAACTGCCTACTATCTGCATAATGGAAATTACTTATTTAGATACTATCATAATTATATTTATTACTCTATGGATACTTATATCTCAAATCTCAATCCAAAAATAAAAATTGTGATAAAAAAAAAATGCATGTAAATACAGATATTGATGCTTCTTCTTTCTCACTCACACATCAAATTTTTTTTAGCGGAGTGCGTGTATTCCCTAGGTGACCTTCACGCAAATAGCCGATTGGTTTTATCTACATGTTTGATTGTCCATCCTAGTTGTGATAATAGTACCCAATAAATGCATCTTTCTTTAGGACGTGGTGAATCTTCTCTTGTGGCAGTGTAGTAGTTCAGTTGAACTTGTATTATTTTTGAAAAAAGTTGAGAGAAAACGTCAGGTGAGGGTCTAGATTTGCTATTTTTTAATACTTTTTTTTATAGTTTGCTTAATAATACATGATTTCTTCTTACAATTGTTCTTTATACCATTTTCTAATCACGTAAAAATTAGTTTTTATTTTAATGGCTTCAATATTAAAATTTATGTAAGATAATATAATACTACAGTAATTCACTGTATTGTTGAACGTATTAAGAATTACGTAAATATCCATTTTAATATTTGGCTGTTTTTTTTGTTATCTTTAGCACCGAATAATAAGTAACTTCGGTGAAGATTAAAAATACCTAAATATAGTGAAACCAAATAAAATACATTAGGTAATCAGAAATAGACTAATTAAAAGAGTTGTCGTTAATAGTTTGAATTTATTTCTAGTCAAAATGTCGAGGGAAAGGGCGTCAAGAAGGTTTTACCGAATGGAATCATCATCTAATCTTCTATCATTACTGGACAGAGGGATGGTTGCTGAACAAGAAAATCGCTGGTGTTTTGAAATTGCATGGGAAGCAGCCAACAAAGGTGAATATTAAAACCCATGTGGTATGCACTTACTTACTTTACTTGCATACTACATATCTTTAAATTAGTTGTGATACTGAATATACCTGATACTTATCATAACTTGAACCACAGTAATGAAGCTCCAATTCACCCTGCACTTTATTGACTACAGAATAATTATGATAAGCAAATGATTATAAATTGTCATAATCAATAAGCAAGAGTTGGATTGAACATGAGATATCACCTTTTGTGGTTTTCTTTATAGAGATTAATGTGAAAATATTGTCTTAATTCAAGTGGAAAACCTTGATAATATTTGTTGTCCCATCCATACCCATATGAAATTGTCACTATATAAAATACATTTCTTCTCATTTTATCTTGTGGAGCTCATTGAATATTCGAAGTAGCTGCCATTGAAAGTTAGTTATACAATTTCCGATATTAAAATTAAAAGTATAAAATTATGATGATGTTGTAATTAAAACCTTGACCTTATTTATCTAAACTGTTATAATTTGATTATTGCTTTGTTTTTTTAAACCAAATAAGTATTATGCATAAGTATATTGAAAATAGATACCTATGTATTGAAAATAAAGTATATATTTATAACTCAATGTACTATCATTTATGTGGAGAATGGAATAACAAAATTTCCATATTTCCTAAGCACTCTTTAAATTTAATGATATTTAATTAATGTCCCTTATCATTGGGCTATAATGTCAATATAAATATAGACACATTTAGAGCTGAATTTCTTATCACTTATAGTAACACGAGAGGCAAATTTGGGTTTTTTAATGGGAAACTGTTGCCTAGCAAATTTGCATATTAAAAGCCATACCTTTCAATATTAGATTTAATTTCTGGATGGAAGTATCTGACTCAAATGTATATCTTTTAGCATAGCAAAAAGTTGTCACCAGATTGATGGAGTCACAATGGTATTAGCAGGCATACATGTATTAATAGTTTGATAAGTTGTTGACAAAAATGTCTAACTATTTATTTTGGCTACACCTTTGATGATAGTGAAACAATCTGTCTGTAATTTTCAGTTGGAGGAATTTACACAGTAATAAGATCGAAAGCGTATGTTTCCGTGGAAGAAATGGGAGACCAATATTGTCTTATGGGTCCATACAAAGAACATTGTGCGCGTACAGAGGTTGAAGAAGGACCGCTCGGCAGCGAATCTTTAAACAAGGCCGTCGAAATGGTCAGGAGCAAAGGATTCAGAGTTATTACTGGCAGATGGTTGGTAGATGGAAATCCTCAGATTATTTTATTCGACATTGGATCTGCGGCGTGGAAGTTGGACGAATATAAACAAGAGTTGTGGGAAAAAACTAATGTCGGAGTACCTCATTTAGATATTGAAGCTAATGATGCTATTATTTTGGGTTGTATGGTCGTTGAATTTCTGGCAGCAGTAAGTATTTTTTTTTCCAATTTCCATGTTATTTTTATCTTTAAAAACAAAACAAAATAACTGAATGAACACAAACTTCTTAGCTAATATTGGATGGCCCATTAACTCAGTTCAGTTTAATTTAGAATTTATATATCTCACCTATTCATTTTTAGGAATAACAAAAATAAATTAAACTCCAGGCATCACACTTTAATAATAGTATATTCTATAAAGTTCTTTAGTGTGTTTGAACAAACCTAGAGTCTATTCTGAACTTATTATAATAATTAGGTCCATTTGCACCATCTATTCCTTGAACTAATACTTGTTAAGGTATCACTTAAATATAAAAGTCGCTTATATCTATGTTCTCTTGTGCACCATTCAGTTTTTGACATGGTTTGACTAAGTAATACGTAAGTTATAGAATATGTGGCATCATTGGATTTTTATAGTTATTTTTCCATTTTTATATTGACACTGGCCATGTTTAAAAGATCATTTTTATTAGTGTCATATACCCACTAGCTACTTAACTGCGACTCTAACACTTATAAGAAGAAGAATAATTAACAAATTAACACTCAAATAGCAATAATTGCAAAGTAGCACATTGATATACCAAAAATAAACTACAAATAATGAAACAATAAAAATGCTTTCAACCCAAACCATATGGCTTTACAGATTTCTTGACAATCAAGATATTGTAAACTTACAAAGAATTTCACTAGGTGGTACCACTGTTGCAAGTTGATAGTTCATTAATTACATATTTGTTTCAAATAATATCTATCACCAAATTTCAGTTCCGTAGCACATCCGAAGAATATGGTGAAGGTACTCCGCCCCGAATCGTAGCCCATTTTCACGAATGGCAAGCCGGGGTAGGTTTAATAATGATTCGTATTCGACACGTTAATGTCGCCACTGTCTTCACAACGCATGCTACGCTTTTAGGAAGATATTTGTGTGCCGGTAACATAGATTTCTACAATAATCTGAGTAAGGTGAGTTATACTATGTCGTTGTAACTTGTAACTTTTATTAAAAACACAATTCGGTGGGATTTGGAGTTAATAGGGGTTGGGTTGCCAATGACAAGTGACATCTGAGAATTATAAGATATGTTATAGCGGCATTTTAATTTTTCGGTCTGATTGTACTTCTCATTCAGTTTTATCAATTATTCAACACATTTTTTTGAATTTGACATAAATAAATGTTTGCTAGACCTATTTTGACGATTTTTAACTCTAAGAGTTCATCCATACCTCAAATGTGGTTAGAATCCAAATGAAGGGTTCAATGAAACTCAAAGTCAAACCACAATATATTTAATGTTAAAGTTATGAGAAATTTAAATATTTGAAATGTTTCTAAATATAACAAATTACAAAAGTTACCTGTATGAAATTTCACAACTGGAAGAGTAAGATCATCACTGTCATCAGTCCATAAAGTAGTACTTTTTTAAAAAAAATGACAGTGATGATCTTACCCTTCCAGTTGTGAAATTTCATACACATAACTTTTGTCATAATAATTAATTAATTTTCTCTATAATTGTAACTTGATTGTAAAATATTTTTTGATCGCAACTTTGTTAAATCTATCTTTTTATGGTCTCTTTGGATCTTTACAATGAGGTACCATTTTCTATTATAGCCTGATGATGGTAATTGTTAGGGAAACTAGTTGCAAGTTTTGAGTCCCAACGGACATTAAATATATTGTGGTTTGACTTTGAGATTCATTGAAACCTTCATTTGACGATTTTTGTGTGTGTTTTAAGTTCAGTGTAGATGAAGAAGCAGGAAAGAGGCAAATATATCATCGGTACTGTATAGAAAGAGCTGCATCTCATCTAGCTCACAGTTTTACCACAGTTTCAGAAATTACAGGTAATAATTTTAATAATCATCTTAATTTTGATATTCAAACGCAAAATTTGTATTTTAAGGTTTCGAAGCAGAACATTTATTGAAGAAAAAACCGGATGTAATAACACCAAATGGTTTGAACGTAAAAAAATTTTCCGCACTTCACGAATTCCAAAATCTCCATGCTCTTTCGAAGGAAAAAATCCACGAATTCGTCAGAGGACATTTTTATGGACATTACGACTTCGATTTAGATAAAACTCTTTACTTTTTCATCGCTGGACGTTACGAATTCGGAAATAAAGGAGCCGATGTTTTCATTGAGGCTTTAGCCAGATTGAATCATTATCTCAAGGTATGCAGCAATCTGTACTTTTTTTATATAATTCAATAAACTGGCATATTTTTTTTCAGAGTACACATCCAGATATTACCGTGGTAGCTTTTATGATATTCCCTGCTAAAACTCATAATTTTAATGTAGAATCACTTAGAGGTCATGCAGTTACTAAATCATTGAGAGATACCATAAACGACATTCAAAATAAAATTGGGAAACGGTTGTACGAGACTTGTTTAAGGTGAGTGCAAAAAATAAAAATCAAATCGACTCATCACAAAATTTTTTATTTTGCTTATATTGTTTATTAAATTGGTCTTTGAGTAGATGTTTTGTACAAATGCAGAAGAATCTTTGATTGTCTAAGCCCTACTGGATATTTCCAATGGTCTAATCTTATATTATATTGAGCCCAAAAAGGGTGTTTCATAACCTCTCTTTGATAGTTCAATTGCTATTTCATTTCCTTCTATTCCAGTGTATCCTGGAATCCAAATGTATTGTTCTCGCCTAGTTCATTGAGTTTGCTCACACCATTTTGGAACTGATTACACAAAAACTCAGTGCTTTAATGGCTACTTAACTATCTGACATTATAATAATCATTTTGCTTGTCTTTCCCATTTATATGAAGAGATCAGTAGTCCTTATCAGACTCAACAGTCTTTTCACTAGGTCCTTCTTGGAGAAATCCTCCCTTAACCAGTTGAAATTATATGTTTAATTGAATACAGTCAAAGTCCCAATTAATTTAATAACTTTTTTATCTTATTTTTTTGAGAATCAAACCACAATAATGTCTTAATTTTTATTTCGACGTTTCGGTAGCGTTCCAGCTACCGATGTCAAGATCAACTAGTAATGAAACAATTTTTGGTCCCTATCTGACACAACGAAAAAATTTGACAGCTAGACAATCAATAATATTTTGAAGTTTAAGACTACAAAACTTTGTTGTTGTCCATTCATAGTAGATCACATCTCTGGCAAAATGAGAAATAAAATATTCTATTTTATGACATTCTAACGATATGATAGTCTACTAGAAATGGAATCCAGTGAAGTGCTCGTTCCAGGAACGGTTTTTATTGGGATAGCGCTTTTTTTAGCTTATTTTGGAAATGTTAATAAAACGCGTTTGTTGTTACTTTTTTGTGTATGATCATTTTTGTTTTCAAAATATGTATAACTCAGTTTGGTGATTTTGTGTATTGAATGTGTATTGATTAACAACTATTCCAATGATAAATCATAAGAAAACCTGGATAAAAACTTATGATGCTATCCTGATAACGCTGGTAATTGATTATTGGAAATTTCTCTTTCTAACATTGGTAACCGAATTTGACTACATTCGGCTGAAATACTAGCTACACATTTATCTGCATTTAGTTGTATTAAAGCACTTTCTTTGATTTTTCGTCTTTTATTTTTGGGCTCTTTCAATATTATTTTTGTCGAATCCCATTGAATTTTATGCCCCTCTTCCCAAGCATGTTTGCAAATACCTGACTTGATGAACTTCTTATCTTTGATATACTTTTTATGTTCATTTATTCGGACTTTCAATGATCTAGCCTAGATGTTTCAACTAAATAGAATTTTTTGAAGATTGTTCTTCATTTTTTGGTTTCGTTTTTGTTAGTATAGATCGTATTGTTAGATTTAAAGCTAGTTCGAATATTGAATTGATTTCCAATTTTCTTAATTCTTTTTGAAAACCCTTAACATACGGTATTGTCAAGTTTTTAAAAATTATGTTTGCTGAATTATTATTATTATTGTTATTATTATGGGGTGTTAACAATGAGCCCTTCTCTATATTCTTGATTTCAGCGGTCGTTTACCGGACGGGAAAGAGTTATTAGAAAAAGAAGAAATGGTGCGACTTAAAAGATGTATCTATTCTTTACAAAGAGACAGTTTACCACCTGTGACTACGCATAATATTAACGATGATTGGAATGATCCTGTATTAAACTCAGTTAGAAGATGCAACTTATTTAATACTACACATGATAGAGTAAAAGTAAGTTGTACCTAAATATGTTGATGCTTCTCGAGGTACTAGAAACTCTATTATTAATCAGAATCTGTAAAGTTGTTTCTGTCTATAAATCGCACACTACTATTTTTATCAATATTTTATGATATTTTTATTTTAGATTGTTTTCCATCCCGAGTTCCTTAGTTCAACTAATCCTCTGTTCGGTCTAGATTACGAAGAGTTCGTAAGAGGTTGTCACTTGGGTGTATTTCCTAGTTACTATGAACCGTGGGGTTACACTCCTGCCGAATGTACAGTTATGGGCATTCCAAGTATTACAACAAACTTATCGGGTAACTTTATTTAATTTCTCCTTATCTGTTTATTTATAAATGCTACAATTTTTTCAATAGGTTTTGGGTGTTTCATGCAAGAGCATATCACTGATCCAATGTCTTACGGCATATATATAGTAGATCGCAGATATATAGGATTGGAAAATTCGGTTCAACAATTGGCTCAATATATGTACGATTTCGCAAGACTTAGCAGAAGGCAAAGGATTATTCAAAGAAATCGTACTGAAAGACTTAGCGATCTGTTAGATTGGAGAAATTTAGGCGTGGTAAGTAACTTTTACAATTATTTCTCAAATTTAAATTTTTCAATTGGTTTATCCAAAATTTTGACATGCGTCGACAATGTGAATTTGACGTAAACTTCATCATCTGTCTTAAGGTGCGCTCTCACTAGTCAATTTTAGGCGAACGATTTTTATTGATCAACTAAAATCGAATCAATTTTTGGTTCTCATTTTTCAACGAATGTGGAACCGATAGAAAGCAAAATGGCGACTAACTAGGTTGTCCGTGCGGGTGTTGGCTTCATTTGCGAATTTATTAGTACAGAACAGAGAAATATGTTATCAGAATGTAGAAAGAAACGAGCCAAACGTAATATTTGGGTTCGAAAATGGATTTTGGGAAGGGAAAAATTTGAAGAACTTCTTTCTAAAGTAAAAAAGTTGACAAAGTGCAACGAAAACTCTACAAAATAAAGTGTGTACTTCAAAATAAGTATTTTTCTCTAAAAAAAACACTAAATATAATCAGAGCTATATACAGGGAGTAACAAAAAGGCAGGTCATAAATCATACCACGTATTCTGGGGCTAAAAATAACTTGATCCAACCCAAGTTACCCTAGTACAAATGTGCATGCGAAAAAAGTTATAGCCCTTCAAAGTTACCAAATGAAAATTGATTTTTTCAAATATTTCGACAGTTGTTCGACATATTATAATAAAAGTTGACAAGTGGCTTTCTTATGATTAGAGCATCTTGAAAAAAAAAATTTGGAATTATTGCACCCTGTTAAAAATTTATGGGAGTTGAGATCCCCTAAACCCCCCCAAAATTTTTGTGTACGTTACAATTTAATGCTTATTGTGTTATAGTGTTACTTAACTACTTAAGTAGCACCGGTGCAGTTGGCCCTTATAGCTTCAAATACTCAGTAATCTACATTATTAACTATGTGATTATATTGCTGTTTGTGAATTTAATTCATTTTGAAATAATTTTTTGTAGTACTACCGTCAAGCCAGAATGAAAGCATTGCACAAAGTATTTCCGGATTATAAAGAAGAAATGGAAGAAGGTATGGCCTTTAGATATCCAAGACCTATTTCGGAGCCTCCATCACCTAGTTCTAGTAAAGTAACGACGCCGGCCGCATCGGTACATGGATCTGATGACGAAGGCGATTCCGTTGATTCCGAAGCGGAGGTATGTTTTTTTAATAATTCATAAGTCTTCAGCTGATTGATAAAATTTTGAAACTGTTTGTGAAATGGTGGATAATACTACCTGATGACCGATAAACACAAAAGTTGATGTCTAAATTTAGAGAAGGTCACTAATATATAGTTTGGTAAGTTTATTTGAAGCTACGGGGCATCGGTAAGAGGCGAGTAAACATGGCGCATATCTGTCATAAACGTACAATTGGCGTACGGTACCTATTTTACCAAGTAAAACTGAAAATACAAAGGTCACTGACAATACCAACGCCACTGGATAAAACAATATTAATCAATTGACGAAGTGAGAGGAAAGAGCACGCGCTTGCCAATAAGAAGTCAGCTGTTCAGGCCTTTCGATAAAAATCACTAATTATGTAATTCGGATGGTGTGGTAATTATGGTTTTCGTACAACGCTGCCAGAGCTTGAAGAAGCCCGTAAAAAATTTGGAAAAGTGCTCATCTTTTAGTATTCATAAATTGAAAAAATAATGTTGATAGAAAATATCCAAGAAAACAAGCACATTAAAGAATTAACGTTTAATCATATTTTTAATAATAAAGTCACTTTTCTAATTATTATCATTACACACTTAGCACCTTAGCTTTTTCATAGTTAAACGTGGCAATATCGAATGTTTTCGACTGCATTCCTTTAACGGCTTCAGATAAACTTGCCAAAGTATATGGTATATCTTCTGACTAAGCGTGACTCTCATTCCCGCCGTCGCCTTCCTCTCTCCCACATCTCTAATCTCACTGGCAACGTATCTTTCTATTCTCCATTAGGCCCTCTCCCTTTACCCCAATTTTCATCTCATCTCACCTCTTTCATGCTCTGTCATTCACTCTTTCGTCTTTTCCTATCCACATCCTTCGTTCTCTCCAAATAGGTTAAAGGGTAATGGTACAAAAAAACAACTAATATGTGAATGTTATTGATGTAAATTTTTGTTTTCAGCTGGAAGAACTGAGGAGAACGCTGTAAACAAAAAAATATATGCATATCGAATAGAAATACTCTTTAAGGTATAAAATTATATTATGTAACATAGATTCGTGCAATATTGAGTATTATTCGTACTTTTTAAATATTTTTATATACTTTGTGTATTTGTTGGTCCCATGACTTTAGATATATTTATATAAAGATTTATTTATGAAATTGATATTTTATATTTTGCCAAAATAAATAGTACAAAATTAGTATGAATAATTCTCGAGGATTAACTGCCATACGAAAATCCCAACGTTTAAAAATTTTCTCGTAAGGGATGTTTTTTTTTCGTTCGGTGCTTTAAAAAAATGAAATATTTATATATTTATTTACTTACCAACGCCCAACTACCCACATTAGTTGAAACTATTTAATGTAATTTTGATGTTACAAGAAATATAAGAACTTTCACTATCCAGTGGATATTTTATTATATTGTTGGAATAAAAACAATTTAACAAGTTGAAATATCATTTTTTAATCCAAACTTTGATACATTTTTTTCTTCCAATTCGGCTTCCTTATAATCAATCGCTTCCTTTTTTTACTATTTGTTGTTTGAAATCGGGTTTGATAACTTCTTTTAAAAGATCTGCGTACATATCCAACCTTTGAGTCATCTAAAAATAATGTTAATTTACGGTAAAGTACGGTATGCGCCATAATTTACAATACTGATTTGCATATCCCTGTTATGCGCATGTCTGCTTTTTGACGTTTTCAGAAGCGTTGTTATAGTTCATTTACGATAAGTTTGCAATTTTGACATTTGTAGTAACAATTTGCAGCCACTGAACAAAATCTAAATATCCAAAGTGTAAATGGAATAATCAATCATGTAAAGGGGGAAGTTATAGTTCAAAAATTTTATCAGAATTTCTTGTGTTGGTTTGTCGTTTTCATTTCATTCGCTTTTTATAGTTTGTTATTTACTGGACATCTTGAAATTTATGTGTTTAATCATCAAAATTTTATAATTTCTACTCTTATTTTTGAGTTGAATGTAATCTTATGCAATTAACTACTTATTAACATAATTTTATGCCTACTACTGGAAAAAAATTACAACTTGGCAACGATCTGTCATGTTTTGTTATTGCAAACTTATCGTAAATGAACTATATGTAATTATTCAGTATTCACTGGCTGATCCATTACATTTGCCCGTTAGAAGACGTTCAAGGATAGCATTCTCGATAGGATAGCATAGGTTAGGATAGGATAGCATTCTCGATAGAACCACGACTACTTTCTCTAGGTTGTAATACTCCACGGTTTTCAAGAATTGGGTCCTTCCCAATACGACAAGAAACTCATCAGGCGAAACAACAGAGATGTTAATCCATTATTTTTACAGTATAGGGATCTACCCTTACAGGAGATTGTAACAAATCTACTAATGATAAATGACATATTCCAAATAAAAAAAGTTGTTTTTAACAGGATCACCACAACTTTAATGTAGATCCTCATAACCAAATTGGGTGTTTCGAATGATGATTGGATAGTGAGAATAGAGTACACGCATATTTCATATTTTGCTTAGATATTAATTTGTAATAGTAAAGTTGCTATCAAAAATAACTAATAATAGGAAATAAACCAGTTTCCATTGGAAATTACTTACAAATTTTAATACACTTTCCGACCACCAACCGAGGATTTCTGAACGCTACCGACGATACGTGTGATGTCATACCATTTGTTTACTTTAGTCAATATGGCAGGTATTGCATTAGGTTCTGTGTTGTTTTGTGTTTATATTGTATTTTAATGAACTATTAATTGCTTCATAGACGTAAAAATATCATTTATTTGTTTGTTTGAGACCATTACGTGTTTGTGTGTGCTTTTTTTTATTTCTAAAAGTCAAAGTAAAGTGGACATAAATATTCGATATTTCCGAGGATAGTTTAATACTCTTAGAAGAGAATATTTTATTTATCAGTTCAGTGTTCAGTGACGATTCTTTCATGTTTTGGAGTTTTAATAGACGTTGATTTACACTCTAGAATCTAGAACAATGCAATACTTGGAATACAAAGTTTCTTTTTCGGCTTTATCCATTTTTAAAGCTTTCATAAAACAAATTAGGTCACAAAAACTCAGAGCTTGATACACAAATAAGAACGTAAACAAATGGAGTGACGTCAACGGATGGGGCAGCCATCTTTATGACGTAAAGCGCGTTTTGACGGACTTTCAAATTTTATGATTTTTAAAGTCGTTTTAAAAGTAAAGTTTATATTTTTTTGAAAAAATAGGCATGCAAGGTGTTAGGAGACCTGACAAAGCGTCAATCCCCACCAATAGCAAAATTTATGCTTGTACCCTATTGTAAAAAATCTTACCTGGAATCCCCAAACATCTCTTACTTGTCTACAGAGATTAAGATCGAGTTCAGCAATAAGTAATCCAGTTTTTGTTCTTGATAAACCCTAAAACAAAATACCATTATTGTGAGTATTTATAGAAAATGACTGATAGAAAGCAGCGAAAGACAAGCTGTTGAACAAACCAGTGAAAATAATTCTTGGACTTAATAATAAAGAAATTTACCGGACTTCTTGAACCGTCCGGTGCTGCTACATAGCTAGATCCGTAGAAATGTCCGAAATCTTTGTGAGCTGGCAATCCATTACCGGAACTGAATTCGTTTTCGAATATTTCAGTTCCTACTCTGTTGATGGCGCAAGTAAAATAAGAATTGGCGATAGCTGCATTTCTGGCTTCTATACCCCATAACGGTTCACTTAAGCCATTAACCTAAGAAAATCACAAAGACAGTTTATTTATTTGTTATTCAAACAGCGAATTATAATTAAAACTGCCCGAGGATTAGGACGAGTGTAATAGTAATGTAGATGTTAAAATGAATTGTAATTAAAAAACATACTGTGGCTGATGGATTGAACACAATTTCTGCTCCGTTAAGTCCGAAACCCAACCAATTCAATGGATGGTGTCTTCCGAAGCAAATATTAATTCCGATTTTTCCAAATTCTGTCTGGAACATAATCATTTATTAATCTAATGAAGAATATCCAAAAAAAAAATTGAAAAATTACCTGAAAAACTGGATGTCCTGTATTTCCTTCGAAATAATATGTGGATTCATTAAAGTCTCCCACTCTCGGAATGTGATTCTTTCGATGTTTTCCCAAATAATCGCCATGATTATCAATGACTACGCAAGTGTTCCATATCGTTTCCCCGTGTTGTCTATCTCTTTCCAAAATAGACGATAGTATTACCATGTTGTAACGTTTGGCAAGCTAAAATGGTTGATACTTAACATAAATAATCAAAAATAATGTTGATGTTGAAGTATTTACTTCCTTCAAGTATTCAGTAGTTGGACCATGTTCCGCATCCTCTGCATATTCACACCACGGTGATTTTTCTCGAGTGCAAAAAGCAAAAGGCATGTCTAAAAAATAATTTCAATTTATGTAGATCTATGACTGATATGATAGCCTATTGCGCATGCCCCAACATATCAATCTTTAGATGTCAAGATTATTACTATTACAACGTCTACTCATTGAAAATGGAAAGTATAAGTTATAATGGTATTTAACTATTATCTTTGACACCTATAGATAACATGCTTTACTAAAATGACACTTTTTTAGAGGAAACTATTATCTTTGACATCTATTGATAACACACTTTACTGAAATGACAATTTTTTACAGGAAGCGTTAAGTAAATAATCACAAAACTGATAAAGTTGAAATAATACCCTTCTTGGTGTGCGTCATCGATTGTGACGTATATCCGGGTTTTCGGCATGTCGTTTATTTTATTTGCTATTTTGACATATAGCTAACCTTAAATTTGATAAATAAAATCATCAGAATTAATAATTACCAGCTTCTTTTTCTAACTGAAAATACTTGAGAACTTTCAAAATACTGATATTTTTCCGTGTAGCATATTCTTGTATTATTCAAATAGATAAAACAATAAGATTGATATTCACTTTTCATAAATAATAATTGAACGTAAACAACAAAGTACAGACCTGTCGAGAACTGTCAGTGTGACAGTAGAACAAGACGTAAGACACATTGCCGCCACGTAAGTAACGCCTTCATAGTATTTTGATTGATAGGTTGAGCTTGCGCGTAATCTAAACATCAACCAATCAAATTTTTGTAAGTCAAAGATTAGGGTTAACGTTTGTAATACATTTAAACGGTTCATTATTGTGATATTTTGATTAGGATTAAACACAGACCTGCCTTTTTTTACTTTTCTTCCTACGTAATGTGTTAGAAGGACATTAACAATCGATGACGCACACCAAGAAGTGTATTATTTCAACCATATCAATCTTTGTTGAAATAATTTGATGAAGTGTGTGATTGTATCAATGTATTGCACGTTCAAATTTTCAAGATCATGTAACAACAAGCTCTACTGTGTGCTCCAGGATCCACTGGAATAGAAGAAATCTTTTTGAAGTATCAGGAACCCAATTCTTGACCGTTTTCAATACTCAAGTTTATTTATTTGTTTCCCAACGAATTTAAAAACATATTATTGTAAATTTAACTTCGGTAGAAAATTTGGAGCAAAAATGTTCTAAATTTCCGGGTTCTGAGTATAACCTTGTAAGGTAAGTTGAAGTTTAGAATTTTTATCAAATAGTAAGTTATACAAAATCAATCATTAATGAACAATTTTCGAATAGGCAAACAAATACTAAAACTACAAGTATGTCAGCTGTCGAATATGACGTTAAGAGGGGCCTCCTCACAGGTATACAAACCTCAAAACATAAACAAAAATCCAGTCAAAATATTCACGATAGATGTCGCTAGTGGTATTAAATCGGCTTTTATTTAATATGCTAAAGTATGCGTTCTGTGATGATCTATTTCTAAATAGTGGCGCATGGGAAATTATAATATAATATACTGACATAATTAAATGAAATGAGTCAAATAAGTGTCAAGTATATTGTGTGCCATATAAGATAACTGTTATCTTTCACATAATTAAATTCATGAGGTTTTAATGGTAATTGTCATTTTTTATCATTATAATTTCTGGAGATAATAATAACATTTTAAATGAAAGAAAATGTGCTTTTGAATGTTAACTTAATATAGATAAAACTATTTATTTAAAAGAACTGTTTACTTGAAATATTAACATTAGACTTGTGTATAAAGTATATAAAAAAGAATTAAGTGATAAGGAGTGACGTTAGGAAGGTCTTAAAACTTAGGTTGGATAAATGCTAAGTCCTCTAATATGTGTGCAAATGAAAAATAAAATTTCTTACTCCAAGCTTCTTGAAAACAAAACACGTTGACACCTTCTTTAAATGCTGTTTCCAAAGCTTCACTTGCCATTTTATACATAGCATCTCTCATTTGTTTTATAGGAGTCCATGTGGGTAGTGGAGTGATATTTTGGAACAACCCAACTCTTGTTTTTCTTGGAGCACGAAGCTGCTCTTCTTTACTGTTGAAAGTACAGGCTACAACTTCTATGTCATATTTTCCAGAAAGGTCTATAGTTTCCTGAGATACTTGGATTGTCCTGGAAAAAGTTTACCAATAAATTTAAAAAAATTATTAGCACCTTAAGGCCCGGTACTTTCACGTTCAAATAGCTGTCTTTTCACTTGTATGTGTATGTAAATAACATATATAATTGTGTCCTGTAACATGAACATGGTAGCTGATCCCAGCAAATAGTAATGGCTAAAAATAGTGTTCATTACCATACATTTGATTTCAATGAACCTAACAAAATCAAACTAGATTTTTATTATTTATTGAAATATTGATAAACAAATTTTTGTATATTACACACTACGACTAGGCATAATTGTAATTTGACGTTTAAATTATAAACATATCAAGAATGTGAAATTTTACATACCTACATCCCTTTCCGTAAATCACATCATGTATTTTTTCGTAATCATCGGGAGAAAGTTTTTTTAAAATACTATCTACACTTTCATACTCTTTAGCTGTCATTTTAAATAGCGTATTTATTAACTATAACAAAAACGAGACAGTCAGTACTTTATCTTGCCTGTTGGTACAATAATAAATAATTTTGAAATAAGTGAGTTCACTTACATTAGATAAAAAATAATACCAAAGCGAAGCAAGGTTAAACAGGTACGGAGTAGCCCAAATCCATCATCTCCAAAAACTTGTTGAAATTCTATAATTGGTGAATATTTGGTTTAATTTCTTACTAAATAGATATCAATTATTTATCAACATGACGTTAATTTGGTCTTATGAATTTGTAGAGTTGTCTCTGAATCTGTGCGATACAATTTAAAAATGAACGCCATGTCATGCATTAATTTCAACCCTTACTACATTGAATAATTCCATCATTTTGAAATAAGATCAATCATTATAAAACCCAGTATAATTTTTTTGGACACTCTGTATTACAAATATGAACTACGCAACTAAGCAGGCATCAATACATGTTTGGTTGCATACCTATTAGAGAGCTCTATTGACGTCCGAATTACATTACTGGAAATTGTCATGTCATTTGTCATTCTACATATTTGGTTAGAAGAAAGAAGAAATGGCGTGGCGTCTTTACAGATAAAATAGTAGTTGATCTTTTACTACTTTTGTGCATGTATTTATATTAAATAATTTCTTCGTGAATGACACTATCGGTAACACTTTTCATATTATCGTTCGCTAGCACAGACCACATATAACCGGCCTAGCTTCGTGCCTTCTGATTGCTTAGAGTTGTGGTACACATTCTAGTATATGGTTTATTCGTTCGCTTATGCTGAAAGTAGAGAGTAATTTAAAAAATAGAATAAAATATCTTTGTGAATGAACGGAATGTCGTATATGTCATAGGCGTAGAGTCGAGGTACCCCTCCGTTGCATAATCTAAGTAAAGTATACATGGTACATGCATTTAGAAATGCATAAATTGTATATTGAATACTATAAATACTCATTATTTTAAATAAAATGAAGATATGTTATACACGAAATACTTGATGCATATTTCCCTGTTTGGATCATAGAACTAAAACCATAGTTCGATTGTTAAATCTCAGTGACAAAGGAGTTTCGGCTCCAAACTGCTAGGAACTTGTTCCGAGCAATAGTTACTCCCTTAATAGTTGGCAACATTTTTTTATTCCTTTTTTCCTAACCTATAAGGAAATCAAGTCTTATTCGGGCCTTGATTGCAAGTGTCTGAGTTGTCCACTTGTAATTAGCATTTTTCTGATAAAAATGTCGATAAATTCATTCGAAAATGATGTAAGTATTATTGAGATTAAAGTAGGGCAATTGAAATTTAGAAGTATAAGGCAATACGAATGTTTTGTATATTTGAAATGTAATCGCCATATTGTCAAATTAACTGAAAGAAATATAAAAATGACATAGTTAGCTATGAGTACATTGCTTACTCAAGTTGATTTAACAAATGACTTTATTTCAGATTGATAAAAACGAACACAAAAACGATAACGATTTAGAAATACCTATGGACTTTTCTATTAAACACCCTTTGCAAAATGCTTGGACTTTATGGTACTATGAAAACGACAGAACCCAATCATGGGAAAAAAATCAAAAAGAAATCGCATCTTTCCAAACAGTGGAAGATTTCTGGAGGTGAGTGTTCAGACAATAAAATTATTGAGTAATTATAAAGTTGTGCACAATCTGATATATTTTTTTAATACATTTCCTGTCTATTATATTATACAACTTAAAACTGGTTTGATATGATATTCAATGTTGAAATATTATTAAAGTAATATCCCAATAATAATGCTGGTATTCATAATACTTTCTCCTTGGTCTTCTATCCGATTCTCCAAAATAAGTATGACATCTAATAATTGTCAAATTATAAATTCTTGAAGATTATTTATTCAAATGAATAAGTGCAGAAAAGGCGCTTTGTTATAACAACTATATATGAATCTACTTCTCTATATTTCTCCTAATGATTGTATATTGAAATATTTTTATTTTTAGTCTCTACAACCATATTAAACCTTCAAGTGATTTAAAACAAGGTACAGATTACTCCCTATTTAAAAAAGGTATAATGCCAATGTGGGAAGACAAAGCCAATAAACGAGGAGGAAGGTGGTTACTCAGTTTAGAAAGGAAACAGAGAGTCAATGAGTTAGATAGATATTGGTTAGATATAGTAAGTATTTTCTAATTTTCTCAACTAATATCTTGCAATGATAGATGCAGCTACACTTGAATCATTATCAATTTATTACCGTAATTTGAGTGTTCTTAGTATCATACACAAAATATTTCATTTTTTACATAATGTACCACCAGAATTTTTTTTTAGATATTGTGCTTGATTGGTGAAGCTTTTGAAAATTCGGATGAGGTTTGTGGGGCTGTAGTGAATATTAGACAGAAAGGTGATAAAATAGGTAAGTGCCTGCAAGTAGAGTCTTAGTTAGTGTCTTTAGTATTTGGATACAAACACAAAGATTACAGAATGAAATATAAGTTTAATTCAAGTTGCTGTCCCAAACGGACGCCACTCTCGTAAATTATGTTTACGATTCGCTTTTGTTGTCAATAACGTGACCGGTAGAAACCAGAACAGTTTGAAGAGCTCATTTTATTTTAAGCTATACAGGGGTAATTAGAGAAATATATATTTGAATTAATAGGATTCTTTATCACAAAGGTTTATTTTTAAATGTTTATAATTTCGAAAAATGTTCGGGATATGAATTTGAAAAGGTAAGTAAAAAATAAACTTGAATTTTTAAAATGAATCAATTCACAGTTTTTATCCAGCATCTTAGTAATTTTGTGATACTTATTGATAATCTATCAGATATTTATCACAAATTCAATTAAATATACTCATTAGCCACCAGAATAATAGGGCCACTAAATCTTAAATGTTGATCTTTAAATAACGCGTGATTTTTGGATTGACAGGGTTAAAACCACCGTAAAAAGAGAAGCAGCTGCAGGACACCTTTATTAAAAATTTTTATAAATGTTGTAAAATACCAAGTTTGGAGTTTGGTTTATGTGTTAAATTTAATCTGTTGTCTTTCAAATCTTTCAATATAAATTTGAGAGTAAAATATATTTGGACTCTGGTGTAGAGACTTGCATAATATTTGAAAGGAAATTGATTACATGGATGATGAAAATTTAGTAAAGTTTAACATGCATTTCCATTTGTCGCATCTAAAAAAAAAACATAGAAATGTGGATTTTCAAATTTGTGTGAATACCCAGTATCGGTACTAAATAACTAGCTAATTTATTATCATGTATCTTTGTTACAATTTTTTCTAAATGTTCATTCCATCTACTGAATTGGATAAACAAAATTGACTTCTGTATTTGATAATTACTAATTCAATACCCACCTCTCAACATCTTTGGGAAAACGATAAAAGGATATTTCTGGTTTCCCCACCTTGCTGCAACAACCCATCACAGCACAACACACGGGCATTTTAAAACCACTTTTATAATATTATTGATACTTTTGGAAGACAGGAGACTAATTGAAATAAACAAAATTCTCTGGACCTTAATCCTCAGTACTAACACACTTAAACGCACTGTCTCAGAGACATTCAGTATCGAAAGGTTGAGTATAAAATATCTTCCCACTCCCGCGCTCCAGACGTTGGCCAGTAACGTAATTTCAGTACACATCAGCTAAGATTTCCAAAAAAATGCGAACAAGCCCAACTCTATGCTTTATATTTTTCTCATTAGTCTGTTAATTTTTTGTGTTTCCTTGCTTAATGTACTTGTTTATATAATATCCTTATTATAAAAATAAATCCGTAATTTTGTATTCGCAAATATTACAAAATATTCAGTGTTTAAGCTTTGCTATTAAAGAGAAAAATATTAACATGATTTTTTGCTCATTTCAACAATTGATAAATTTAAAAAATCTATACAACATAAATATAAAACACGAGCAACCAATTATAAACACCGTTCTAAAAAAACGGCGCTCTACGGGCGACGTCCCGTATAATATGCCAAATTAAATGCAAGTAAGGACGTAGCGACGTACTGTACCATCCAAGTCACCAGCGGCATCGGTGCTTTACGCGATAAATTCGAACGAGTGAAACATCTTATATTTTATTCTGTAATCTTTGACAAAGAATTGCAGAAACTCATTCCACTGTGACTTTTTATTGATTTGTGTGTTCCATTATTAGTTGTCATATGTTGACTTCAGTCACTCCATCTACTGCAGCCTGATTCTTGATGCATTTTATGCAGCAATATTTTGAATGTCAAAACTGACAGTACTCTTTTTTTTTTTCATTAGTCAGCCAGAATAAGTAGTAGCATGTGACGATATAAGTATCATCAGTTTGATAGCTTCTTACTACCCTATTTCAGCCAATTAAAATCGTAGAAAAGGGGCCAGATGACACATGAATTGCATTCATCCATAAATAGCTCAGAAATATGATGCACCATAATAAATGCGAAACTGTTTATAAGTGCATGTGCTCTAGCTTAAGTGACTGAGAAAATTTATCTTTTTTCTTTAGGGATTTGGACTGCTGATGCTTCAAACGGCAGCGCCGTTTTAGAAATTGGAAGAAAGTTGAAAGAAAGACTTCATATACCGCCTAGAGTAACATTGGGTTATCAGCTACATAAGGATACTATTGAGAAAACTGGATCGGTTTCTAAATATTCGTATACAGTATAATCATCATTGACATATTCGTTTGTGGCAGTTTAACAACACAAAACTTAAGTTGGTGCGACATACTCAAACAAATTATTTACTATGTTGCTATGCATAATTTGATAGTAGTTAGTTGCTGGAGTTTTATAAGCAAACGATACAGAGAAACATGGCTGATTATATATTCATAACATTATTCTAATTTCGTATTTATCCCCAACTATCATTAAATGATACTTAAGCTAAGTTCTATTTATATAAAACGAATAAAGAAATATCGGGTTAAAGAGCAATTGATAATGGTTGAAAACAAATTCAGAGTAATCCTCTTTTTTCGGTTTTGCTTCAAACTATTAATATCAAATAATTAAATAGTGAATTTGTTGGTGTCGCATCTGGATAAGTTTTTTTTTGGAAAATCTGTGTTGTCTTCTTAACTGGTAATGTTAAGTCATCGTTCATTATTCAAATTGTAGCTCATTAATTTTGATTTATTTTATTCATATTACAAAAGTTTTTGATTACCTTATGTTTTTTTTATTAATTGAGATGATTATTTTGTTTGTTGTTGTTTTTTAATTTATTTTGGTATTAACAACACTGTTACACTGCCACTACACTATCACACAGGCGTTTCCATAACCAAGTTATTTTCTTTAGAGGTAAACTGTTCACCATGGTTATCGAAATGAAAGTGTTAGTGTAGTTATAGTGTAAACAGTGTTAAGTCAATGGTTCCAGAATTTCCAACTTGATTAACAACTCTGTTTTTTTATAAATAAACTATTCTAAATTTAATTTGAAATAAAAATTTATTTTTGTATAGTTATTGTTATCTATCTGCATTGTTTCTACTCCTTGGGGATTTATGCAATCCTTAAACAGCTGATACTTTGGTCTGCCGCAAATACTTATGTTCCGTATTGCCATTCTGTGAGTGAAAGAGAAAACGCTATACAAGATTGTCTTATTCCCCTCTCCGGAGAGTGCATTGAGTTTAGGGTAGTAATTGTTTCATAATATATAGAATCTTTTTTGCTCCTATATGATATTGTTCTACAAATTATGTCTGACAACCAGCTGACCTACACCACATATAATATGGTAGACTTGTCAATGCCAGGTGTTTGGAATGGTCTATTAAACCATCGAGGTAGACGTTAAAATGGTGGCGGTACTGTAGCAAAATGGGCTAAGGTTCATAATGCTTTTAAACGAACTTTTAAGCGTTAAATTTTATTTTACAAACTGAAAGAACAATACGAAGAGGAAGAATGTTAGAAAGAAAATTAATATACAATTGGTTTAGTAGACATCGTATACTATCACATATAAATTCAAATGTAATAATATATAGTTTGTGTCGATAATAATTGAAGAAAATGATTTTACTTACGTCTTTAACAGCAATAAGCAGGATACATTGCAGAATTGTCATCAAAATTAACTTAACAAAGATATATAACTATCGGCATTTACTGTTCCACTTCTTGAGCTTTCTAATGTGTTTATCTCCACAATGCATATTTGACTAATTAATTGTAACGAAAAAACGATTTTTTTTACAATATTGAAGAAGCAAAAATTTCAGAAACACCGTAAAGACGGCGATCGATAAACAATAAATTATACACTAAACCTAACCTCAATTGGGTCGGAACTGTTGAATTTTTCAGATTGATCTGACGTCATGAAGTTTTGCCAACCCGTTGTGTTTATGTGTTTATGTCTGGTATAATACATGAGTAAAAATGACATCATCGTTTTATTATCGCAAATAAACCATAGATAATGTAAAGTGTAGTGGTAGTGGTGTAAACTGTGTTTAGTGTGTATTAAACTGAAGAAATTCACTACCTATTCCAACAATTTGGCAAGTATAGAGTTCAAGGGAAGTTATTCGGTAAATGGCGCACAGAGGTTTTTTCAACTTTCTTTGTAGTCTCTTATTTGCATCTCATTTAGATTTGCCAAACAAAACCTGAATACCTGTGCATACATTAATTTGTTTGATTAAAATTATAGCATGTATTATTGGTGCGTCATCTAATATGGGGATTTTAAATAAAACAAGAAATTAATGGATACCTGGTATGTTAATACTAAAGATACAATTTCACTTAATTACGGCAATTTTATTTATTAAATATACCAAAAGCTTTCTCATGCATAAGAAAAAAAAACCAACAAGGTATTTTGAAAAAATCCCAAAATGTAGCCGCATATAATTTTGCTTTATTTCATTTAAGTTTAAAAATCTTTCTAGATCTAGGTATTATGACTACAAAAATCACATCAAAACACGATGGAATCCAAGAGCAAATGTCACGTTAATGTATACAGAGCGGTGGTAAATATAAAGCAGTCTAGGTAAATCTAAAAGTTACGTTTATGTTGAAAAGTTGATACTTGACATTTAGTTAGTAAATTGTGAAACACAGGGACATTTAAAATCCAAACAAGTAGACATATACCGGGTGTTTTATTCAAACCAAGTTTTCATATTACTACGTCTTTCAAATCGAACAATTATTTTGTAAGATCCAAAAAAAAACGAAATAATCTGCAAACATTTTATAAAATTGATAAGCTGATGCAAATAATCGGTTAAATTCGAGACAAATTTTCGATAATTTGCTCTTGCTCTTACTAGATACCCGTAAGATTCACTACACTATTTCTTAATTAACAGCATTTACATATAATTTCAAACAGCTACCACTCATTTAATTACCTTATTTATTATCTTAAATGAAGAAAAATTAATTAGTTTTCAGTTTACTTAAAAAACAGGGCTATTTTGGGATTCCATTGGTTTTGTTTAATGTCCTGATTTCAATTTTATTTGAAAGCCAATATTATATTTAGTCTACAGCTATCGCAAAGATATATATGTCTCGGAGAAATTTTAAGTACCCACCGAATAATGAAAATTCGCAGAGAGAATTAATAAATAATTTTCTTTTGATTTCAAACTTCTTCTTTGGTTTGTGAAGCGGAATCAAGTATAATTTCAAATGAAAAAGGTTGGAAGCCATAGCCGGTACCTTTGTAGAACTTGCTCTGAAACTCCACCCTGTAAAGAGATATCGTTTTTGGTTAGTAATCCAATTTTAACTAACGATATTAAAAATTAAGTAGCATCTCAATAAAACTGCATTTTCGATGGAGGGTTAGAGCGTCAAATGAGGTCACGTGGTTCAATTTTCTACCGGAACGCCATCTTAAATATTACAACCTAAACAATGTCTTTGGCGCTGCATTAATTTAAGATGGCGCTCTGGTCGAAATTAAACCACGTGACCTTATTTGACGCTCTAAGCCTTCGTCGAGTCTCACCATGAAAATGCACCTTATTAAATTATAAATAGAACTGTTAAAATTGACAGAGCCTTAATTTTAGTTCACCTGTTCGATAGATATTGGAAAATATGAATGATACAGGGTATCCCAGAAGTTCGTACAAAAAAATAGGGAGATAGATGATAAAAGGGCTAAAAATAATGATAGTTCACGTTTTTAACAAACTATCGCTATTCAAAGTTGGAAAGTAAAATAATCCAAAGCTATTTCACTTATCCAACGTTATTAGAATTTTCACCTGGTAAGTAAAATAAAATATATTAAGGTTATACTGACCAATGCAAACGAAGAGTATGCAAAAAGGCTGACAATCCCTCCATAAGTACCAAGATGGATATAGTGAGTAC
The DNA here is from genome assembly GCA_910591695.1 of Galerucella pusilla. Classification (NCBI taxonomy): domain Eukaryota; kingdom Metazoa; phylum Arthropoda; class Insecta; order Coleoptera; family Chrysomelidae; genus Galerucella; species Galerucella pusilla. The sequence continues at coordinate 46,496 of CAJUYI010001580.1, forward strand.
AGACCAGAAGGCGAAGATTACGTATAAAGCGATTCCTCCGGCCCAGCCATCAACTTTTAGACCTTTACTAAGTACCATATTCCATAATACTTCAGAGAGCTCTAAAATACAAAAAAAAAACAATTATTCAATTTATTTTCTCTACAACCAAGCGAAAAGTACGCAAATTTGAGCTTACAAAAGATAAGTCAAAGTTGTCCTTTCCATAGGAACGAGCGACAAAGTAACCAAAACCCTCGCTCAGCTATCATGGAAGATATAATAAAGACAGTTTGTCAGCACAGAAGCTCCGTTCGTAATATCAGCCTCCAATATTAGATGCTGATACTATTATTATATTATTTATGGTAACTATGTGAAAAGTAGACCACCCACGTTACGTGTATGTATGTATGTTTCATACGTGAATGTGAATGGAATTTGACGTTTTGGTTATAATTTCTAAAGTAGACAACCCACGTTACGTGTATGTACGTTGAATACGTGAATGTGAATAGAATTTGACGTTTTGGTGTTAATTTCTAAAGTGTGTTTCTTTCGTTTCATTGGTGTAGTTTTGCTAATCATTTTTCAATAGAACTGTTCACTGTTTACTTTTGAGGATTCTTTGACCTGTAAAGCATGCAATATTCTCAGTTCGGTTCACGAGTTCTTCCAACAAAATGTAGTTTAGAATCAACTTCAATTTGGCTTTCAAGTAATTCTGAATTAAATTATGAACAAACCTAGAATAAAATCTCATTTCCAAAGGAATTATAGCGCCAGATGGAGTGAAGTGTGTAGTATCAGTGTTGGTGTAGCAGTTTAGTGTAATTTTAGTTCGGTTTAGATTAAGATTTAGATTAAGTGATGTATTAGTATTTGACTCAGACAGGAGTCAAACTAGTGGCCTATATAGAAGACATGAAGCTTCTGGAATGGAAGTAGATACATTGGGAAATGAGACAAAGATTCAGTTCAAGTATAGTTTGGCAAGTTTATCTGAAGCTACGGGGCATCGGTAAGAGGCGAGGAAACATGACGCATATCAGCCATCAACGTACAAATGGCGTACGGTACCTATTTTTCCAAGTAAAATTGGAAATACAAAGGCCACTGGCAATACCAACGCCACTGGATAAATCAATATCAGTCAATTGACAAAGTGAGAGATAAGAACACACGCACGCGCTTGCCAATAAGAAGTCAGCTTTCGATAAACATTCGGAGAGTGGGGTAATTATGGTTTTCGTACAATGCTGCCAGAGCTTGAAGAAGCCCATAACAAATTTGGAAAAAGTGCTCATCTTTTAATATTCATAAATTGATTAAATAATGTTGATAGAAAATATCCAAGGAAACAAGCACATTAAAGAATTAACGTTTAATCATATTGTTAATATTAAAAAGTTCCTTTTCTAATTATTATCACTACATACTTGGCACTTCAGCTTTTTCATAGTTAAACGTGGCAATACCGACTGTATTCCTTTCTCAGCTTCAGATAAACTTGCCAAAGTATACTTGGGCTGTTGAGCACAACCCAAAAAAAATAATATTTATTTAAAAGTAATACTTACGTGAATGAGCGAGAGACAATGCCCAAAGACGAAGGTAGGAGGCAGTGTGCGAAACAGATCCAAGAACATATTCGATAGTATGGATCCCTTGATGAATGAATATTTCACCCATAGGTTCTTCGTCGTGTTCTCCATGTCCGCCGCCCATCGCCGACGGTGATGTATTGTTATGCATAGGTTGTTCCGCATCTCCGTTTTCTGTTGCCGAATGAATCTGTTGATGGGTCACCTAAAATTTTTGTTACAAAGTTAATCATTGCTATTTTTCGTTTAATAAGCCGCAAAGATGCTATAAACGAACGAAGGTAATAGTATATTACATAACAAGAGTTGTAAGTAACCCATTACGCACGAAGGGAAAAAACCAGGATTACGACTCGTGTAACGTACTATACTTTTTCTCCATCCATCTATTTCCTTCTATAAAATAACTCGACTTCTTTTTTGAGAAATTGTATAATGTATTACCGACATTTAAGGGTATTTGATTGCAATTTGTTTAAACAAAGAAATTCAAGTTTTCTTATCTAAACGCACGTGTATGTCACTTACTGAATATTGTTGTGCACGTTTTCGTTCTCTCATAATGACTATGGGTTTGGAAAACAACATCCATGGTACGCAAATCATTGCGCAAGCGAATAAGAACTTTTGGAAGCCGAGTTGACCTGGGAACATATTGTAGGTTCCGCATTTTGGATCGTAAGGACTGTCCTTCTGCAAGACCATGTTGATGAAAGTGATAAGAACGTTAGGCGCGCATCTTGTACCATAAATAATGTCCTCCTCTGTGAATAAATAAAATACAGAGATAATGGTAGTGCTTTCGAATACGGTTTTTTTTAAATTACTAAGACTATAAAAAAATTTGATTAGGCGAAATCTGGTTCAAAATAATTATAGTTTGGGTGGGCACAAATGATGGAATTATCTTACCTTTAACATTGGCGAAATACATGAACCATTTAATAAACATGAGGATTACCATGTAGAAGAACAAAAATACTAGAAAAATAACTTGAGGTATAAATTCCGCCAAAATACTCAATTTGTCCTTGAAATACCTGAAAAGAAATATAAAATTCATAAAAAATTTATTTATTTCACTTTATTTTTGGTATCTGGTAGTTCTTAAAAAGGATATTAAAAGCAAAGAAGGTAATAGAAAAGTGTAACGAAAGCGAGGAAAAAAAAATCAAAAAACTTTTTTCTAAATTTTCCAATATTAAGGGCTGGGAGGAAAGTAGAGAAAAATAAAAAATACCACCGTGTGGAGGGAGTGTTTTGCATCAAAAAAGGTTTCTTGCATTTCTTTCGTTCGAGCAATGGTTTGTCCGGAAAAAATTCGGTAAACTAAGTATGTGTTCCGCATCCGTGCGACTCTATTTTCTGAAGCGCGACGGAGTACATTATAAACTATTGTACAGTTATAATGTAGATAACAATAATTGTAATACGGCGTTTTGAAGAGGAAAGTGTTGGCTTAAAGATGGCATTTTTTTGTCATAGCACATAATCATTTTTAGCAAATTACTCATATATAATATAAATATTATATTCTATTAAAAAACCATGTGTCTCAATAAAAAATATATTATATAATAAGATGGCATTGAAACAATTTTTCGAAGAATGGAAACTGTTATTTAGGAGGTCTGTTCCAAAGATAAAATTTACGGATCATTAATTTTTCCTAATTACGAAATACGGCACTTTTCATTATTTTGTAAATTTTAGGAATCTTGAATTTACAAGAAAATATATATACAGTGTTTTTCAGATAAAAGTATCCACCTTTAATAACTTTTGTA
>CAJUYI010001580.1:49965-70328 GCA_910591695.1 Galerucella pusilla
CTGAAAAGCACTGTATATTAAATACTGTAACTTTAATAAAACTGGAGAAATTTTAATGGGGTTTGCGTAGAAATGTTGGGGAAACTTATAAGATCAAGAATATATAATTACAAAATTTATCAATTTACATGCATTTTTGAATTCAATGATTTTTTGTATTATATGCGAAAATAGCAATTTTTATAGATTCAGGTGGGAATCTTCTTTATTTTTCCAAAATAAAATTCGATATTCCTGTTATATTAAAATTAATATTCAACGGACAAAATGTATATAGTGAAAATTTATAAAAGATGATTGATATATAATTTTAAGATATCATTTTTTTCATACCTTTTTCCAATAAAAATATGTAAAAATTAATTTATCACCTTTTATTTACTATTTACAACCTTAACTCTCACCAAAGATTGAAAAAAAATTCTGATTGAATATTTATATTTTTTTCCGCCGTGCAGCAGAGTCGTACTTAGTTTACCGAATTTTTTACGGACAAACCATTGATCGGACGAAAAAAAACGCAAGAAACCTTTTGTATTTCAAAACACTTCTCCTACACGGTGGTATTTTTTATTCTTCTCCACCTTCCTCCCAGCGTGAAATATTGAAAAATTTCGAAAAAAAAAAGTTTTTTGATTTTTTTCACTAATTTGGGAAATCGATAGGCTGGTAAACTTTTCTTCATATTAAAAATCAGCCGTATTGCTAATTACTTGTACTTTTTGTCTAAAATGACCCATACCGACTACTGGCCTAAAGATAATGTAGTGGTTACAGAAAAGTTTAATGAAACCGAGAATAATAAAGTAGCAGTAGTTATAGAGAAGTGTATCAAAAACATTACTATGCAGTAGTTAGTGGAAAGTCTTGATCAAAAGCGACATTATGTGTAATAGTGTAGTAGCTATCGCAAAAATTAACAAAACGTGGGTTTGTGTAATTTTATAGCAGTTATAGAAAAGTATTTCGAAAGAAAGGAAAATTAGATCTGATAAAAGTAAGTAAATTACAAATAAACAGCACCCGTATTAAAATTTCATTTGGGCACTTATAATTTAATGTAAAACAACACAGTTCTATGCTTCTGATACAATTAATTGGGAAAAATAGGATAATAGAGGAATATACTTGACCAGTAATGCATTCAGCAAGTATGTCAAACATATTAAACAATTTTCTTTTGTTTGCCATTCACTTAAAGATTCCACATAAAAAAAAATCGCTATCTTACTTACATGTGATTAAGAAGACTCATCACAACTCCGAATAACATGTGTAAAATACCCAAAATGATGGAAATTTTCATTTTAAACGAATTTTGAAAAATAATCTTATTCTTCGCCAACTGCCATACTGGATCCATTCCCAACGGATAAGGTGTGCCCGTGTAACTTTCGTTAGTTTTCGGATCGAGAATATATTCTTTGGAACCAACGAACTTTGTCACATTACGAATTGTCCAACTGGAACCGAAAATATTGAGAGATTTTGCAAATACGTCATTGTAAATGAGACCGGTGTATATTGAAAAGCAACCCATGAGTAGGATGATGTAGCGACCGCCGAAGAATATGTTCCAAATCTGCAATAAAGACATAATATATGGAAATTTGGTCTTAAAAAACCACTTTAAACTTTATTTCAATAATTTTTTTAGTCCCAGACATTAAATTTCTGTCAATTCAACACACAAAATTTTGTCAGAACCCGTTTTTTTCAAAATACATCCCTCACTGCATGCTAGCGCCCTCGTTGATCTCCGGCTGACTAGTGGACGAGACTGGGCAGATTTGTTCATCGCTGTGTAACCACAGTGTCTTTTCTCCAGCGGTCTTTTTTCTAGTGCTTTGTCTTCAGTTGCAGCAGAGGAAATCCTTAGCCGACAAACTGTGACTAAAGGCGACCTTAAGGCGCGTCCACACTATGGCGCGATTTGCTGTTGGCAAAGTCAGCGACTGTAAAAACGTCTACATATGAGAACAATGTGCAATGTTCACAAAACAGGACGATCACGGTAAATATTTATCAAATTAATATTTCTCTCGTACGTCCACTCCCTTTGAAAGCACGTGTTAACTGACAGGCAGTATGAATCACAAGTCGCGAGAGGGCAGTGATTGGCACGTTCCCTCTCCGTTCTTCGTGGCTTCCTCTTTAAAGAAGACCGACAGTTCACTGATTTTCATTGGCATTATTGGCAAATATCGGCATAGTATGGACGCGACTCTACACTGTGGGGCGAAATAAAGGAGTAAGTACATTTTTAATTGAGAATATTTTTTTTGTTTTTTGGGCGATTTATTTTCTTTTTGCAGGGCTAATAACCTAACATGTCCTCAACATGACTGTAAATTTGGAAGCAAAAATAATGTACAGGGTCGGACTTATAGAAAAAATTATATAACAGTGCATTTGAGCTCGTTGCAAATGAAAACTGTCTTAGCTAAAATTTTTATAATATGCATTGTCGGTAGATACACTATACAGAACAGTTCAGTAAAAAGGAAAAAAAAAAAACTGCATTCTTTCTTTGAGCTGCTCGATTGTTTCAAATTGTTATCCCTCATACAAATTTTGTTCGAAAATTCCCCAAATTGAATAATCAACCGGATTCAATTCTGGGCTGTTAGGTGGCCACATTCATAATATTTTTCTCGCGAATACCGGTTCTTCAAAGTCAGAGTTGGACAAGAATTCTCCCAGAAAAGACCCGTAACTAGCGGTATCCTACAAGGTTCCGTTCTTGGACCCCTACTTTTCATCGCATATTCCAGTGATCTTCGATACTGTCTGTCAAGCTCAATTTCGGCTTATGCTGACTGACGACATGAAACTTTACGGAAATCCCAACATCAGTTATTTAAGTTTGCAGAATGATCTTGATAAACTACAAGAATGGTGTTCCGATTGGTTGATGCCTCTGAACATTGATAAGTGTGTCCTGTTACACTTCAGAAACAACAACCCGCAAAATTCTTATTCCATCATTGGACAGACATTAAACACGGTATCATCACAAACCGACCTTGGTTTATTAGTAAACTCGAAACTTACGTGGAGTGATCATATTTCTCATGTTTGTAAACGCGCGAACTCTAAACTGTTCCTAATACAAAAAACTTTCTCTAAAGCTTCTTTCGAAACATATCGCAAACTTTACAAGACCTATGTTCGACCCATACTTGAATACGCCGGGCCTTCGTGGTATCCAGATTTAGCTCGAGATCGTGAAATGCTAGAAAGAGTGCAAAGACGCGCAACCAGATCTTTTGGCCGTGTTAACCATGGCAAATCTTACAACATTTGAAGAAAGACGTCACCACCTTCAAGCAGTTTGCCCCCTCAATTTAGACGACCGTCTTCTTGGGCACTCCTTTAAACTGAAGAAAGAGCCTTTTAGAACTCGTTATAGGCAAAAATTTCCAAGTAACAGAATTTTCGATATTTGGAATGGTCTTCCTCAGCAAATAATTAGCTCGGAAAATGTTTAATAGTTTCAAAAGTCAAATAGACTCCTATATTTTCGACCTGTAGTTTTTTAGGCTTAGTGTAGTGTCAGTTATTGTTTTATTTATATTCTGTAAATTATTATGGGCAAAATAGGACTTGATCCTCTGCCCTTATCATGTAATAATAAGAATAAAACAGTTTTCATTTGCAACGAGCTCAAATACGCTGTTATATAATTTTTCTTATAAGTCCGACCCTGTATATTATTTTTGCTTTCAAATTTACAGTCATGTTGAGGACATGTTAGGTTATTAGCCCTACAAAAAGAAAATGAATCACCCAAAAAACAAAAAAAATATTTTCAATAAAAAAATGTAGGTACTCCTTTATTTCGGCCCACAGTGTATAGTGCTTCCACTTCTTAAAGTTGACACTAGTTGAAATCCCATCCTCATATTTCTATGGATGTACTGGGCTGACGTCTAGGTGGATGTTATTCTTTTGTTAAATTCTCTACCTGATGACTCTAGGTCACTAATTGAACAATCATACTTGTCAACTGTTTGAGAATATGCTGCTTTGTGGGGGTGGTCATGATAGTTTATTTGTTTATAGCTTAGAAGATAAAACAGACAGGAAGGAGTCTTGTTACTCATAAGCTGTATAAGAAAATGCGACGGAAGTCGCCATTTGCAACACCCTAATTTTGACTCATTTGTGAAGTTGACGTTCACTGACGTAGATTGTAGGAACGGTTTTTTTTACATCATTTATTCACCATTAGTTAAATGACGTTAGTCTCCACTGCAAGGACATGTTGGAGTCATCAGTGGCACATAAAAAAAAAACGCAGTTGTTATTTAAATCATCTGACCACTGACAATCTATTTCTAAGTTGATTGTTGTTATTAGCAGTTCATCTGATAGTTCCACTTGAAATTTTTTCAATTTCTGACGCTATTAATAGCGCCGTCAATACCTTGTTACCACATTTTAAATTTATTTTTATTAATTCGTCCATTTCTTTGACTGCTTCAAAAAATCGTTAGTTCTTTGAGGTTAAGCTGTCATTTAGTGAACCACCAAAGTTATCCACCACCTCGATACAACGGTGGTGTGGTTTGCAATTTTGGTTGTTGCAACAGTAATAAATGAACGCGTCATTTCTTCAATCTACAATCCACCAATGAATATAAAAACGCAGCCGGTCGATTGGTGGATCTACCGGTGAATAAAAGAACATGCCTTGTTTATGTAGTTTTTTGGTGAAAATAAGTTTAAACGAAAGTATTATCAGAAGTATTATTCTATATTCGTATTTTCATTACTCCTAGACAATATTCTTTGTATGGGACATAATATGACAGCTTATAGTTTTATATTTAATACATTTCAATAAGCTACAATTTTAAAATTTCACATATCCCATACCCTTTACAAACAGTACGCCACTGTCAAAACGGAAACGACTATTCGCTATTTGCAACCTCCTATTTGGACGCAAACTTATTTGGTAAATGCTCCTTCCTGTCTGTTTTATGTTCTAGCGTTTATAACTTATACGTATCAGACTGATGGCGTCGTTCCTTTTGGCGTTATCTTCTTGTTGTATGGTCGTCATTTTTGGACGCACGCGAATTCCCGTCAGGATAACCACTCTACATGTGTCATAATAAGGGTACGTTAAGGTGAAAATTTTTTGACAGTTCCAAGAACCAATCAAATTTCCTCATTTTTGATCATATGAACAATTTCACCCAATCATGTCAACATTACACTGAAAACAGACCATGGGCTGTTTTCACGTTGCTATGGAAACATATTGATTTATTTCGATTTTGAAGTTTCAAATATTGAATAAATATTAAATATTTGGAAATGTCACGATTTGGTTGTAGTACTGAGGAGAATATTGATAAACTTATAGAATCCAACATACCAAAAAAAAACCGTTTACAGTCAGAAATTTGTATGGAAAGTATTTATGGACTTTTGTAACGATAGAAAGTATCAATTAGATGGAAATCGGACGGCGGAAGAATTGGCGTTGATTTTGAAGGATTGGGTTGTAAACATGAGGAAAAAAGATGGTACAGAGTTTAAAGAAAGTACGGTCAAAACAATGTGGAATTTAACAAGTAAGCTGTTACAAGAAAAATATTATAAAGAAATAAAAGTTACTATTGACCCTTTCAAAAGTGTTGTATTTCAATAAGCGCGAGCTGCCCGCGATTATATACGACGAAAACTGCAATCAGACCCTTGTAAAAGGAAACAAAGTTCGGCAGCATTAAGTTCTGTAGAAATAACTAAAATGGTGAATTTATGGAATGAAAATACTGAAGGGCTGCAACGGAAATTCTATCACATAGCCGCGGTAGAATTAGCTTGGCGAGGTGGGGAAGCTGCTGCTTGCTTGACTGATTTTTTTGTATCGAATCAAACAACGATAGTTCTGTTTCCAATTGAGTTGAATATAGCCCTGTATTCAGCAAGACTTGCCAGAGTGGTTCAAGAATGTGTACTGGAAGCAAGTTTTTAATAGAAAACAACGACTACAACGTTTGTCCTGTCCGATTATTCAAAAAGTTGATGTCGAAAAGGGGCCCAAATATTAAAACCAACAAATTATTCCTTAGACCAAATCGTCAATGGAAATCCGAAAATAATCACTGGTATGATAATATGCCCATTGGGAAAAATACGATTCAAAATTGGACAAGATCGTCTGCCGAAGCGATTGGCTTGAATACAAAGGAAAAAAAATTACTAATCATTCCAATAGATCGACCGCGGTTAGTCGATTGGCCAAAAGTGGTGTACAAGAACAACAACTTATCAAAATTACGGGTCACAACAATGCCAACTCAATAAAACCCTACTTAAATATTGACGAAGAACATCATAATCAAATTATTTACAGCATGCGTAGTGGAAATACATCTTCATCAGTTATAGTAAGTAACACGTCTGGATCTTCATTTAACTTTTCTAATTGTTCCTTTGTTAATTGCACCTTTAAATAAATTGTTTTAGCTTTGTATTTTTTCTATAATTGGCAAAAAATTTTCTATCCGAATAACCCTCGGACATTGATAAATGCTCAAAAATTTTATGACAACTTTCTCAAGCTTGTTGCTTATAGGCAACAGACCTCATAAAATTTTTTCGAACAATTATCAATGCCCTTGGGTTATTACTACTGAAAACTGACTGTTTAAAAGGTGTTTATTTGGGCAGGGATGTTGCGCGCAGCGGTCATTTTCTACTTGAATAAGAGTAAGAACACCAAAATTAGGAGCCGAATTGCGCGCAACAAGACAAACACAAAATTAAGGAGATTAAAGAAAAAATAAAATGAATTAAATGGTAAAGGTATTTGTGCATTTATTTCAGAAATAATAAGACACCTAACCTAACCCCGCCAGGGCAAACTATTAGGGCAGTCCCGATAACAAAACAGATTCAATAAACTGGACGGTAATTCGAGTGCGGGATTAAGATACCTGCAAGTGTCGGACGGCAACTCAAATGTATTATATTGGTCATTAAGGATCCTGACGGGAATTCGCGTGCACCGTCATTATTAGTTCGCTGGCAGTTCACGCAGATATCTGGTCTGTCTCTCATTCTTGGGCACTAATTGGTCTTGTCTGGAATAGTAATAAGTAATTTAAAAGATGTCTAACCTCATTATCGGATTTCTTGGCGGCCAAAGGCTTTTCTTTAAGTACCATCCAAGCTCCGAAAATGGTCATCAGAAGACCATGTCCCAAATCGCCGAACATTACAGCAAACAAAAACGGGAAAGTTATAATCGTATAAGGAGTCGGGTTCATTTCTCTATAGGAGGCAATGCCGTAAGCGTCTATTAAAGTTTGGAACCCGTTGGTGAATTTGTTTGTATGATTGTATGTAGGTGGATCTTCGATTGTATCCATGCGATTTAAGATCGGCGGAACTGAACTACCGCTACGTTCCTAAAATTGAAAATAACGCAATAATTAACAAGATAATTGTTGATTTATACCATCTCAAAATAGGATACTTACTGTTCCTCGTCTCAAGGCAAGTTGGATATTTTCTAAATCGAGCACCGGTACCCAACATTCGGCGATTAGACATTTTTGAGTAACGTCCAAATTGAACAAATTCAAAGTATGGTAAATCGCCTTGATTTTTCTCACTTTGACAAACCAATTTTTAATATTTTTGGCAGCGGCCACCAATACTCTATGACGATGGTCTTGAGTTTGTCCCAAAACCTGCAAATATGCAAAGAAATTGTTAATTCAAGACACATTTTTTTCTGCCGCACCAAAATTGCTTCGATTAAGTGAAATTTGGTACGCAGAATCTCGGTGACCCCCCTTTTATGGGGCAAATTTTGTAAACTATACCATGTGACATATCAAATGAAAAAGCTCGTTGTGAGGGACTTGAATATATATTTTTCATTATTTTGAAAGGAATAGTTTCAAAGTTATTCGACAAAATAGATAACATCCTGGTTTGAATGACTTTAAACATGCTAAGTGTTGGAATTCAAAGAGAAAACTTATACTTACGGTGTTGAGGTCTTCAATTCTTGTCATTACACCCATTGCCATTTCCCTGCGATCTGCCGGTGCTTCTGGACAAGGATAAAGGGTTGCTCGAAAACCTTCGCAAATTTTTTTCACTCTAGTTTTGAGTTGATCTCCTTGGAAAAAGATTATGAACACCGATTTGTATACTTGATCACCCTAAAATCGATAAATTAGATGAAAATTAACATTTCAATCGAAACTATCCACCACACATAATTCTGAATCACCATTTGAAAAATTGGGATAGGTGACCATAAGAGTAAGATCCCAGAGCGATAAGACAACTTATTATCAAATATATGAAATGTTAGGTTCTCAGTAGCATCTCGTGTGCTTTGAATACCTGTGTGTTTGTGGAGTTATCCTAAGGGCACCTGGGCAGATATCAGGTGAGAAAGATAACTAAAAATAATTTTATCTATTTGAAAATAAGTTATGTCTTATCGCTCTGGGATCTTGGACTACATAGGAGGGAGGGGATTCAAGTGATAATATATTTTTTTATTCAACTGCAAAGTTACAATCTACTACACTATAGAGTAATAAGTAAATGAGATGTGGATTGGTGGCTTGAGTCAGGTACCGTCCATTAACGGTTCTCTGGATTTTTACAGATCTTCGGGCCAAATTCTTTTTAGTCTTCTTTCTTCTATTGGTAGGTTGAACAGGTTACTGATAAGTTGATTGCTATGATCTGAGCATCGTTTTCTGTATTTATTTGAGCGAGTTGTGATGATGTCTCTGATATATGGTATTCTTAGATCTCTGTGTATAGTGTCATTTTAAACATAACATGGAGCATTTATTATTAGATTGAAAGGACTGTAGGATCTTGGTGTTAGATGGTTTGCTGCAACCCCACAATTCAATACCGTATGTCCATATAGGTGTTAATATGGTCTTGTAGATTAAGATTTTGCTTTCTGTAGATAGCTGTGATTTTTTGTTAATTAGAATTATATGGGGAGGATAGTTTTTAGCTGACTTATTGACCTGACTGACTTATCACGAAAGAAAATATATTTTTACTTACACTTGTAGGATCTTCCAAGGGAGTTTCGATTTCGGCTTGTCTCAAAAAAAACGTTTCCTCTACAAGCTCTCCATAACATTCTCTCGAAAGCGGGTATTCTTTCTCTCAATATAACGCCGGCGACAAAGCTAGATACATAAAAATTGTAATTTTAATTAAACATTGAGAATTAATCAACAGATTCTACGAACGTTTTGTTTAATAAAACAAAAACGAGCTTATTGATTTCAACGTTTTCTATTGATCGTGATAAATTTGATTGAAATTGGTAATTGGAATACATCAGCAATTATTTTATGCAAAATGAATCTCGGTAAATATTTTGTTGTAAAATGTGATCTGTATAAAGTTATCCATGGGCACATTTCAATACAATGAATAGTTTTTAAGGCACAAAGGTGGGTAATTATTTAAAATAGTTTTATTTCTAATACCTCAAAAAAATAGAAATACCTATTTTGTATCTCTATTTTAAATAATTGCGGAAAACCTATTTTACGCTCCAGTAGCGCTACGTAGGGATGAACGCGACCATAGAGAGCGTCGATTTGGATTTCAAAGGGTTTCAATTTATTTTACAAGGGGCGCTCCGAATTCTGAATACTAGTGCACTATAGTGCCTTATGAATACTTGATTTAAATTTCCTTGATATTTTTTCGGTTTTTAAATACCCCGCAAGTGAAATACAAACAAAAAGTGCTGAAAACGGAGATTAATGACAGACTGCAAGTTTGAGAATATGCTTCTACTAAAAGATAATGGCAATTTCGTCAGCTCTACATAGGAGAAGTTTATTATAATATATGAAAATGGAATGTATTCAAAAAATACATTTAGAAAAAACAACGCGCTTTTTTAATTTTTTTTACTTACACAATACCTATTTATTATTTTAAAACCTATTTTTTATCTTCTTTTTTAAAAATAATTCTTAAATCTATTTTCATATTTTTTATCTTCCATTTTAATTCTCAAATCTATTTTCCATTCAACATTTCAAATAAAGTTCTAAACGAAATATTACTTTCGAAAAATTGCCACTTTACAGCTTTAACGTCCTTTATCTCAAAAATTAGTTTTTGTATTGAAACATGCTCATAGACGATTTTGTTCGGGGAATCACACCTTATAACATTTTGCATATTGGAAGTGCTGGGAGATTTTCAGTAGGTTAAGTTTTTAAAAAGACACGAAAACTTTTGAAAATGCTAAGAAATTAATATAAATTCAAGTTTTTTAATTTGAACACTGTGTATATCGCGACTTTTTTCGTTTCCATCATTATTTTTTGATCTTACATACATTGTGACCCACAGAAAACATTTTTTTGTTAACAAATTTCCCATTAATAGAAAAATTATATGCCACTGGTTTTGCAGTGTCTTGATTTGGATAAAATCTGTATTAAAGGGTTGAGAAAATTTGTAGTTAGACACTTTTATAAAAAAAACACAGATTATTATTTTAGTATAAATTAGGATCGTTACTGAATGTTTTTTGTTGTAAATTATAAGCATTTTCAAAAAGTTTTTTTACTAACTTCCTTTCTGTATTCATGAAAATTTCAATTACCTTCGTTTTTGTCTTATTAAAACATTAATTTTATTGTTTTTAGTTACTACTAAGCAAGGTGTTCAAACCATCGAATATTTTTGAAAGCAAGTCGCAAGCGAATTGTGTAATCAGTTAGAAGCTCAACATGTTACAAAAATCCTGTCGAATATCGAACAATTAAAATTCTTACTCGCCTTACATGTTTATTGAAGAACTTTTTATAAGAATTCCTTACAATGACAGTGTTTATTTGACAGCCAAAATTAATGCGGTATCCACCATACATATCTGATTTAACTTCAAGCACTTTAGTCGCGGTATATTTGGAGCTCCTGCAAAATATTTTCCAAGCAGATTTCCCACTAGAATAGTTTACTCAACTGAAGTAAACACCAGAAGACATTAAATTTAACGTATAATTGAGAATAAGTGATCGCCAATTTGTAAAACTGTTCAGGCTATCCAAACGACTTGCTATTCATTCAATTCAGAGGCTAAATAATTATATATCTCCGCCGTCTAGGTGTCTACATTATCAAAGAGGCTAAGTTCCAGAATTAAACCGTTCGAAACAAAATCACGTGAACATTGAATGACCTAGGCAAGTGGATAAGGAAAGTATTTCAATGCGAGTCGTCCAGTACGTTGTTGCCGACTTAAAATAGATCACGCGCGGTTTTTCGTAGGATCAGCCAGACTATAGCATGATCAGTTAATATTATTTTATTCTGTAATAGCGGCAACAGAAATACATCATCTGTGAAAATTTCAACAGTCTAACTGTTACGGTTCATGAGAAACGGCCCGGTGGCAGACGGACGGACAGCGAAGTGTTAGTAATAGGGTCAGTTTTTTTACCCACTGGGTACGGAGCCCTAAAAAGAAAAAGTGAAAGACAACGTCAAAACTAAACTTGGAAAATGGAAATTTTATGGCCAAGATAGTGGGAATTTAAACAACAAACCTAATACACTGTAAGACGAGTAAAAATTCTGCTCTTCAACTGTCAGTTTATTTGAAAAATGTTCAGCCAAACTATCAATTCGCAAACAACTGTCGTAGATCCTTTATTTATAATAAATGTACAATAACCAAACAGATCTATACATAAATAGGTTTGTATTCATCTCAATGATTTTTGACTAGAAAATATTCTTCCGTCAGAACATTATGTTTGCATACATCTGTCGCTCTGCCAACACTTATACAATAATTATTATTATTAATATTATTGCAGAAAACCGTTGATAATGTTCTACATAATATAAAAGTTGTTTAAAATAAAATATGAAACTTTTTTTTAGTCGATATTAAAACCGATAATTTTACCAAGAACTTGGAATAATTGACAGCTAAACTTGGTTGAAGTTTTGAAATACAGGATGTTCTACTTGTCGATATTGAAGTTTTTCTTTCAGCTATTGATTTTCAATTGGGAAAAAACAGTAGTTCAAATACAGGATGTCCCAAAAAGTTCCGACTCGTTTCAACTTCAGCAGTGATGGTTTGTACTAAACAATATCTTCGTATAAAAAAATTTTTTTTATAACATTTATGTATTATTCCGTGAAATTTTATATATAAAGGTTCGGCAAATATATATCTTCTGTAAATAGAATATACAGCAAGCGCCGAACGTAATGGCGAATGATTGCGCAGGTAAATTAGCCCCTTGCCGCTCAGTGTCGTACCTATAATTAGTTTTAATTGGGGTAGCAAATGGAACATGATTTCTTTTGGAACTTTAATTCTTTACGTCATGTTATGTTTGAGCGACCGGGGGACGCGACGCAAAAGATCTGACCGTTATGTTACGTTGCTTGGTTATGTGCCTTGCTTGCGTGCGTGTGCTCTCTCCTGAGTCTCTCTCTCGTTTACGAAGCAGCGATTCATATGCTTCGGCCGGGAATCGAACCCGGGCCGCCCGCGTGGAAGGCGAGCATTCAACCACTGAACCACCGATGCTATATTAATATTCTATGCAAAGCTGGTATTCGCAGTGCTGGTGATCTACTTGAATTTGTTGGGATAAATTTTTACTATTATTTCCATAATTTTTTTTTGCGCGATTGATCTTTTTTGTTTATTTACAGCATCGGTTGTCAGGAGGGTAGTTTGTGTTTACCGGTTTCCAAGTTTAACACGTCGGTAAGTGATTTACTTACCGTTCAAACGTCGAAAAGTAATTTCACCAAAATGCAAAATATATTTTAAACTGATCGAGAAGTATAAATGTCACTTTTGACATTTCGTTCATTTCGAAGAAATTTAAATTATTTTATTCGGAATTTATTTCAATGCAAAAAATGGTATAAGCATCTCGAACGTTAAGGGTAATTAAAACATTTGCATGTAGATTCCTCTCGTAAAATTGGACAAAATGATATGAGGATTGAGGGGTCTAGCACATTTACTTTTCGAAATACAGGGTGTTGAAATTTTGAAAACTTGAATGTTTTAATTCGATAACTTTAAAATGGATGGATAAATTGATTTGACATTTGGCAGGTTGTTTTTAAATGTAAAAGGAGATATTTTGATAGAAATAGTAATTTGTGCAGCTAGTGTGGATAAGATGGCTATATCGCACGAGCACGACGCCGTAGGCGAGTGCTCAATCGTTCAAGTGCGATATGGACAATCCACACGAGTCGAACAGCATATTTTTTCTACGGCTCACTTAAGAAAAAATCTAGGAAATAAAAATTTCTATAAACTGTAATATAACTTCAAATTGAAAATTTAACAATTCAATTTTATGTTTCCACTAATTTTTTTGTGGTAAACGTACAGTTCTTGAATGTCCAATTTGTATAATGCTACGGTTTCCCTTTTTAAATATACGATGCTGTTATAAGTAGATGTTGCCAGTCGGACTCCCTCATGAAGGGTACCGTACCATTATCTATAATAATGAATATTATGCTAAATATTTCAAACGTCTACCTGTTGTCGTTATTAATATCAAGCAGAATGATTATTTAAAAATAAAATTAACAATAAAAAAACCTCTTCCCGGGGAATCGGACCCGGGTCTACCGCGTGAGAGCCTGGTTTGCTTACTACTCGACCACAGAGGAATATGCAAATTATTTATCTATAACGTCAGATGTATTACATAATTTTTGCTTGAAAGGAACTAAAGTTCCTACCGTGTGTCCCGCGACACGTTCTGCCTTTTCATATTTTATCAAGTAATATAGGTACAGTTCATTAATTTGTTATTTAATGATACACTTATTAAACTTATTTTCACACACAACACAAAATTTATCCATACAATGCCAAACGCCAACAGAATTGAAGGACCACCAATGATACGCCTCTGTACAAAGCATTTATATCTTTCGCAAGAGCTGTAGTGGGAGGTAACTTTTAAAATGAGTTTGTGCGCATGGGGGCGGGCTTACCATCACGTCTGGCGCTTGCAGTACATAAAATTCTGCACGTGAACTCTGTAACAGAATAGAAAGGGAATTTCTTTCTATGTTAGGAACACAAAACAGTCTAGCCCACAAAAAAGTCCAAACTTTAGACTGTTTCGTGTTCCTAGCATAGAAAGAAATTTCCTTTCTATTCTCTTAGAGTTCACGTACTGTATTTCCAAGAAAAAACATGAAACAATGTAGACTCGATACACTCTCCGGAGAGGGAAATGCGTCATTGCCTCTATGTTGTTCTACAACCTTCTCCCTTTCACTCACAGAATAGCAGCACGGAACATAATTATTTTCCGAATCTGCATACTGCATATAATTTGCACAAATTAGACTGCGCTTCTGGCAACAACGGTTAAAAGAAGGTCAATGAACACGCCTACTTGTTTTGGTAGAGGGAATTGAGCGCACAATTCCTCTCTCTCTCTTCCTATTGTTCCTATTATCCTTGTCGTACTATTGAAAATCTTATACCAAACCAAGGTTTGTCGCAATGTGTATAAGACTTTAGTGAACAAATATTAACATGGAAAAAATAGTTTACTGTGCAAAGAGATTGTTTAGTGAAAACCGCAGTTTGGGGAAATATCTGGAGCTGAAATGGAACTTCAAGGACACTATTACAATCATAACATACCGAAATTATCAAGAATACTTTAACACGTTCGCTGCTCGTTAAGTACAAAATTTTGGGTTTAAGAAAAAACTATTTAACAGACAGAGAGGACAGTCTAAGAAAAAAAAGTAGGAAGTTACTTTTTCTCGTATTACTAACTAACAAAAAACATGCCGTTTTCTTTCCACGTATTATGATCACAGAAAGATTCAGGTGCGTAATAAATTTTTAACTATGTACCCCGGGTACCCCTCGACGTTTTGACAGTCCAATATATCGAAAACTATCAACTATTACATGACAAGTTTGAAACTAGACAGTTGTTATTGACCTACTGAGCTTTATTACGTTAATGAATCACCCTGTATATGGACAGATGTATAATTGTTTATAGTTACCATTTTTATACTAGTCATTTGAACAGTTTTTGATATATTGCTACTGTCAAAACGTTGTAAGTCACCCAGTATTTGTCAGAAAATTTGGTGTGTCAGCAGCGAACGTGTTAAAACATGTAACTTTGGTCGTATAAATAGTTTAACTCAAGTCGTAAAGACAAAGAATTGATTACAGTAGACAGTACAATGTTATAACTTGAAATAATTCGCAATACATAGTTCTAAAATTAATTTATAGCTGACCAATCTTTTTTGGCAAGTACTGAGGATGACTGAAATAATTACTTCATGTCAATGTCACTGCCAAAACAATAAAAAATTTACGTTTATTTTTAGAAAGTCATCAACAGACTAAGTTTTGTTTTTATAAAAAAATAAATCTGAGAAAATGTACAACTTTGAATGATTACGGTCCACGTTATATCTTCGTCAGCTTCGTGCAAGAATATTAGATAAACTTTAATTGACATTTACGAGATATTCATGCTTTTGCAACAACTTGGCAACATAGTCAAATTATTAGTTATTTTGTGCCTGGAAAATAGTACCTACATATACACAAACTTTGTCATTTACGACTCATTTTAAACTTGTATTTGACCAAAGTTCCTGGTAGACACTGTAAACTGTCCAACATCTGACAAATTTTTTTACATGACCAAATTTTTTCAAAATAATGGTAGGTAACTACAGAAATATTTTGAGATATTTAAAAAAACTAGACAGAATAAAATATAATGAGATACTGACCATGGTAAGTATTCCTCCGATTCATACGGTTTTTCCAGGAAACTATTAAAAGCAATAAAGTGGTTAAAGAGTACATTTTTAGATTAAATGATCCTTTTTTGGTACGTTACACATTTTTGGAGTATATAATTAGCGTAAATAAAAAAATAGCCGGGTGGGTTAAGAAATAATAAAGTTATATTTGTTTTTAATACAGTGTAACTTTGGTTAAATACAAGTTTAACTGAAACTAAAAAGTAAACGACACTATGATAAATAGACTAGAATTCTTCTCGGTTAAGAATGTTAGCATACTATTACGATAAAAAGACGATCAGAATAAATATTAATTTACCAACCATAAATACAACGGGTTGGCAAAACTTCAAGACGTTGTCAGATCAACTGGTAAAATTCCCCAGTTTGTTTTGACGTTTATTGACATTCGATCATCGTTCAATATTCACAAGTTTTTTTGGTGCTTTTAAATTCATTGCTTCGTTAAGATTAAAAAAACAGTTATTTCCATAACTAATTATTTAGGCAAATCTGCAGTGTGTAGTTAATAAAATGCCAAAGCAGCTGAACAGTAAATGTCAAGAGATGGTAACATCTTTGTTAAGGGGAATCTATCGGCAGCGATTTGACAAAATATCGAAGTATTTTTGGCAAAGAATTTTGAGGTAATGGATGTATTGAAAATTAAGAAAAAAATATATCATGTAGATTAATGTTGAACTTGGAGTTCTCATCGAATAAAAACTTTGAAATGCTAACCAAATTTTGTTGAAAAAAATACGAATCATGAGGTATTACACATATTAAGCAAAGTTTGAGCCCTTGTAAAGAATTAAATATGGATTAAATGGAAAAACTAATTGATAAGAAGTCTAATTTGAAGCTTTATGAATACTATATAAAAATCTCAGAATCCTCAAATTACTTATGGCCGTACAAATCCTTATTGAAATTCGGTTGCTACCACTAAATTATCGGATAAAAATCCATCTCTCGCTTTTCTATCCTTCTATGACTGACATTGTCTCTCTGCTTCGGTAGTCGCGTGCCGTTCCATTGTTGATACAACGCTCGCCGGTCTCCCAGTTCAGTACTGACGAAGCTTATAGAGTAGTACGTGAACCAAAATCCGCTTGGACCGCTTGGCTACCTACATGTTGCGGAGCTTTCATATTTCTAATAAAATTTTCGTTATGTGAACTTAAACGTGAGGACGTAGGGAAACAAAAAAATATACAAAGCATAATTGTACAAGGTCGAATTTGGTAGATGCCCCTTAAGGTATTTTGAACGAGAATGCCGAAATGGGGGCCCGTTTCTCCCGCTTATTGCTGTAATAGTATTGGCTATTTGTATTCATTATTATTTTATATTATTAAGAACTGTCAATCTAACATCAGATTGACTTTTCTAATTTTCGTTTAGTAAGGAAAAAAACTGCAGCTTGGCAACATCACAATATTTTGTTTTGCAACGTCATCGTCTTTTTATCGTAAATAAACTATATCTGATATACCCTCGTATATTTTCCGGTGGATTCTAAATAATATTCAATGTATTTGTTGATGGCGTTAGTTGCTTAGATAAATAAACAATTTAAACTTCCAAGGTAGTTACCTTGGAAGCTAATAAGGAGATCGAACTCATGCGGAAAAATTGACAAAACCTGTCCTCAAAAAAATCTAAGCAGTTTGTCTTTTCAACTCTGCGTCGGCACTGCAAATCCAATACCATATAACCTTAGTTTTTATAAGTGAAAATCATTTAAAAATTTTTTTAATTTGGTTGTATTAAAACTAAACTATCTGTCAGATTTATGTACAATTTTGACAGGTGACATCAGAAACATGACGGAAACTAACAATATAATCACCGTAGCCAAAGTGTTGCCAAGTAACTCTCCCGTGAAGTCTAAGTAAAAAAATCAAAAATCAAGAAACTTTTTTATGCAAAATTTTCTTCCCGGTGTCATTTTCTTTTTCTCTTAACCATTTCTCTATATTTTGCTCCTTGCTCCAGGGATGAAAAGCACAAAAAACAATTGATTAGATACTCCAGAGTAATTTATATCAAAAATTCTCACTCAAAGATCCATTTTCTTGGGCATAAGTTGGAGTTACCCTTCAACAAATTATTACCTACGATTCATAGGTTCCTTAGGCCCAAGCAATAGGTAAAATTCTAGTAGAAAACTCACTATTTTGGTGCTCTATTGCTCAGTCTACCTGTATATGACCAAAGTTACATTCTTTTTAGTACACAAACATTCAATACATTATCTATCTAACTACGTATCCATGTTATTTTTTTTAGGAAAAACAAACAAACATTAGCAATTTTTTTAGGCTTACCATGATAACATTGTAGAGGTAGTTGAACTTGTTAGAACATCTAATAAGTACAAAAGTCTCAGATAATAAGGAATGTTTCTTTTTTGATAATTTTATATAAAAAGTTTTGTATATTTTTGTTACTATAAATTTTGAAGAATAAATAAGAAGGAAAATGTGAAAAGTGGGATAGAATAATCTGTTTTAATAGACATTTTTTGGGTAAAAAAAAATTAATAAATTTAAATTTGGTTTAGTATGTTTGTGAGTACAACACGTTATGTTTGTAGATACGTGGTAAAAGCCCAAAAATGGATAAAGTACCAAAAACCTGAGGTGAGTATGTATGTATGAAAGTGCTCCTGTGTTTGAATTTAACTAAAAATATTAATAAGATGTTTTATAATGGATGTTTTTTTTTTTAATTTGATACGTATTATTTCATATTTATCCAGTATACAAAGATGCTATGGTTCATACAATAGCCTTTTTGGTGTGCGTCATCGATTGTGACGTATATCCGGGTTTATTTTATTTGCTATTTTGACATGTAGCTAACCTTAAATTTGATAAATAAAATCATTAGAATCGTAATCAGCCAAATTCGAAAAAGCTATGAAATTAATAATTACCTTCTTTTTCTAACTGAAAATACTTGAGAACATTAAAAATGCTGATGTTTTTCCGTGTATCTAGGCATATTTTTTTATTATTAAAATAAATATAATTGATCGATGTAATTTCCCCCGATTGATAGGTCGCGCTTGCGCATAATCTAAAGATAACTAATAAAATGTTTTACGTCAAAGATTAGGGTTAACGTTTGTAATACATTTAGACGGTTCATTATTGTGATATTTTGTTTAGGATTAATCACAGACCTGCCTTTTTTCCATTTCTTCCAACGTAATGTGTTAGATTCTTCCAACGTAATGTGTTAGAAGGACATTAACAATCGATGACACATACCAAGAAGAGTATTATTTTCTGGAGTTTAAGTTGCCCACACAGTAAGGGCACCGTCCATAAATTTCAATAAGTCTGGTAACTCCTTTGAAGTTGTTGAAATGTACCGCGTTTTTTGTGATCGGTCATAAATCATGCAGATAACAGCAAAAATGTGTTATACGGGGGTCAATCGGCACCGTGATCAATATGTTTACTCGGAAGTGTGTCTACGAGGGACAGGCGTTTAATATTGATCATATTTAATATTTATGAATATTTATTTCTTTTTAAATGAAACCAACTGTTTTCAGATAACTTCACAATATATTAAAAAAAAAATGGTAATTCTAATATATTATGGAATTAATTGGGAACAGTTGGTTTAATTTACAAAGGAATGAGTAGATTCCACAGAGTAAGAGTTGAAACAGTAAATTTCACGAATATTCATTTATGAATATCATAATTTAACATAACGTAACATAATAAGTATAAAATAATTTGAATAATGAATTACATAGATCTATTGAACTAACCTAAATTTAGAGAAGCTAACTTAGGAAAATTAAAACCATTCTAGCAGAAAACAACTACCCACGACAATTTACTAACAAAATTATCAATAAACGAATTCATTCCATATATAACAACTCCCAAACTAATAAAAAAAATCCAATACTTATATTTCGCTTCCCTACGTGAATGGAATCTCAGAAAAAATAAACAAAATAACACAAAAGGAAAAAAGATCAATTTCCCACAAACTGATTGACACCAACAAGATATTTTTCTCAAAAATTAAACCAAAAATAAATAAACACAAGCGCACACATACAGTGTATCAAATTCCTTGCCAAGATTGCTCCAGTACATTCATTGGCCAGAGTAAACAATATCTGCAAAAGATTACAAGTTCACAAATACTCCAAAACAGATGTAACAGCACTCTCACATCATAGATAACAAACAGGACATGCATTTAACTATGACCAAACTAAAATTCTCGCAAAGGAAAAAAACGATAAGGTGAGAAATGTTTTGGAAATAATCCATATTAAACAAAATTCCAACAGCATTAATTCTAGAAATGACATAAAAATCTTCAGCATTATTTTTGACGGAATTTTATAAAAATAATAACAGATAATTATTTGAGTACCACCTCTGAAACTTTTTGTGCCGTACTATTGAATATATACTAAAATTTCACCTTTACTATCAAATAAAAATTTCAAAATGCAGTTGTTACTAGGAAAAAAC
>CAJUYI010001581.1:0-49718 GCA_910591695.1 Galerucella pusilla
AAATGAAAATATTGGCACTTTTAGGAAGATTAATAATGCTACAGACAATCTAACAGTACTCTAGTTGTCATAAGAAAAGTACACTGCCTTAATTAAAACCCCCTTTTTTATGAAAAATATAAGTGGAAAAATAAATTAAAAAAAGACGCCTGGTTTATTATTTATTAATTATACTGTCATTCCGGCTTCTGCGCTAAAGGTTGTGGATCAGCTTCTAGCGGATTTTCCACTTTACCAATAAAAAGAATAGTACCACTGCTTTCCTCTTCAATGTAAAATATAAAAGGATGTGTCGCATGGAATGTTGATATTTGTTCTCCAAATTTATTACCAATTGTCAATTCTGAAATATTTAAAATCGTGTAAAGATCATTAAAATGTCATTTGTCATGATATGTATATATGGAGGTAGTACCGGTAGTACCAACCAGATGGAGAAATTTTACTTATAAATTGAATAGAACAGAGTAATTATCGAATAATTGGGGAGAGGATACTTTTTATAAAAGATATGACTCTTGGTCTTAGTTCTTCCTGAAAAGGACAGGTTGGAGGATGACCTAGGAGGACAGCTCCTTGGGAGAACGTACAATTGATCACGTGGAGAATAAGGAAGGGAGAGGGGAAGAAACGACAACTTCTTGCTACATGCTTTTTCTTAGTTGCCTTTCATGAGATCCATTATCAGAAGAATGTAAAACGTGAACTTTACAGTTCAGCTTTCGTTAATTTGTCGCTCAATAATTTTACCTGTTTATTAATACTTATTTAAAAAAACTCCTCACCTGATGCAGCATAAACGACACTTCCGTACTCGTTAACTTCAATGCCAGATTTTTGTACAATGTCAGAAACCACTAATTTTCTCAAAATCGTGCTATTTCCTCTAGCGATTCCTGGAAAACTGGCTGTGTTTTGAAACATTTGAAGTAAACCAAACTGAAATTAGTTTCTATGAATATTCATTAAGTGAAGGTTGGGTTTTTGTTTAATGTGCTTTCTACCGTCCCATTCTCAGTTACCCATTTCAAAGCTAATGTTTTTTAAAAGAAAAACAAAAAGTTCTTTTATTGGTTGAAATAGGTATTCTCAATTCATTATTATACTATTTGCTCCAGAGTAACTTAGGTTACTGATAAAATACGTCTACACAGGATGGTTAGAAAGTTTGGAAACAGTTTCGTATTTCCAAATAAGTGTAGGTATATTTAAGAATAATTAATCCATTCATTTGTCTGTTCATGTATTTTGGTAGATATTTACCGAAAACCAGCACCGCCACTGAACTGATTTTGAAACATAACGAAAATAAAAACGTCAAGAGATTTTCTCTAATATTTTTTGTCTTTTCTTGACAGTTGTCGTGTTTTTCGTTAATAGGATCCTGTTGCTCTTACAAAAGTAACAAAACTTACAATATTGGAAAGGTTGGCAATGTTATTATCATTACTTCCATTCGAATATGAATTCCACTAGACAAAATGTCGTATTGCATGGGTATATTTAAAATGGAAAAACTTTAAAGTTAGTTTTTAGTATTTTTTGACGTGACTCTGTATAATGCGTGGGTTCTTTGAATCGATATTAATTAGCTTTATGGAATGAACGCGTCACATGCATCTGCATTGATAAATATTTATACCTAATTGTTTATTTGTATTGTTGAATTGGAGAATCAGATGTACCTCCATTTGGGTATTTTGTATTATTTATTTGAACAATATATTCTTTTTGATTGGTTGAAATTTTGTTAAATGTCTTTGATTTACGATAAAACTATTACCACTTACGTCCTGTAAAGTTTTGCTGAATCTAGCTTGAAAGTCAAATTTGAATTTTGGTATTTTTACGTTCACCGCTCGCTGGTCCATTAAAAATAATAAACTTTTGAGGTTATTCAAGTTAATTTGTTTCACCAAAGATGGCAATCCACCTTTCGAGTTTGGTAAGATTATGAACATTGAATAATGTCCACCCTGTAACATAAAATATATATTTATTTATTATCACCATTCACTAGATATCATAAATATCAATAAAATTAAAGAAGAGTACGGAATGGGCGAGTCTAACGAGAGCAACAGAGATTTTAATACAATTTAAAACATTGCTAAATATAATAAATATTTTGTTGTCTGAAATATACATTTATGAAGAATAACCCTGTATACTACTCAGTCAATATTTTTAAAATCATTTAACAGGCTTGATAAAACTTCAAATAATATAGATGTAGAGAAGACTTGAAATATCATTCAAATATTTACCTTGTACGGCAGTCGTATAATTTTTGCATCTAGCATCGGAGATTCATGGAAATAAAACTTATCTTCAACAGACATAAAACGAGCTTGGATAGAAAAGAAATTGTTACCATCTGGAATGTAAAATTTATCCACAGTTTGGTTAGAGAATTGATATCTCCAACTTCCCTTAAAGTATATTGCGTTTACTATTACCATTATGGCTTCCGTAAGATCAGCTGAAAAAGAAAAGATTCGAACGTAAATAGATATAAAAATAAGGGAAGAAAAGCTGTGAAATATACTTGGGATAATATATTTTTTTATCTCAAGAAGGGTTTCTATAAATTGGTGAAACAAATTATTTTCCAGCTCTACCCAGTATATTTATCAAATTATTTTTCAATTCTGTGAACTAATATAACCAGAAATCACAAGGATTTAGTTCTGGAGATAGAGGATGCCAGTCTTGCGGACCTCCTCGACCAAATGGTTGGAATAAGTGGAAATAAGACAGAAATACTGAATAATATTTTTAATGTCGTAAAAAGTTTTGATATTAAACAAAGTAATTACTAAATTTGAAGTTTCCATCTACTAAAATTTAAGAAAAAAAACGGGTTTTTCGAAAGTTTCATGACTCCATTTGGAGGAGAAAAAATATTAACATTTCGATTTTTCAAATCGGAGGAAATGGTATTTAAATTAATACTATCAACATTCTCAGAACTCAATAAGGTTGAACTTCCATCAAAATACAAATTAGTTTATGTTTTCCTCATTTCCATGACAACGCAAGTCAACCATTTTACATTATTAGTTCTTATTTACATTTCTTGTTGTTGTAGTAGTGATAGATACCAGTATTTATAATTTCAAAGTGCACCAATAAAAAAAAATAGCGTAAAGTATTCGTGGATAACTGGTCTCCGAAACACTTGCTCTATTTCGAGCACGACGTCGAAGCCTTAATATCCACTTATACTTTAATATACCATTATATAATTTTATAACAATAATTCAATTTGTATCTAAATAATATCTATTAAAGATCATTTCACGTCATAAAGACCATTTTATTGCCTTATATCTATTTTATGTTTCTGAAACAACAAAAATAAATTGAATTTTCAAAAAGATACGAAAAGAAACGTATAATATTATAATATTTGGCTTGCTCGAGAACGAGAATAGCGTAGCAGTCGAGAATGTCTGCCAACAACGCTGTTTCGATCCCGAGTTTAATACTTGCAATACAAACAATTTTTATATATTTAGGCTTGTCGCTCGAAAGTGGAGTTCAAATATTTTTAGAGGAAGCAGTGATATTAACAGAAAAAGACAACTACCACAAAGAAGATTTTAGTCAATCATAGAGGAAGGAGGAGCTTGAATAACATGCAGCTACAAAAGTGTAACATTTTTTAGATACTAATTATGAATCTAGAGAAGGATAGAACTAACCTGGATCTATAACTTTCGGAATCCTTCCATTAGTGAGCTTTTCAGCCCACACGTTGATGGTTTGGGCAGCATCTTGAGTTTGACTGAAATTTGTTAAGGCGATATCGGTTTTGAAAAAATCCTTGGCAATACTGGCAAATTTTTGTTGAGGTTGAATTGGTTCGTCCAGAAAAACTCTTGATCCTAAGTTAAGGCTGTATTCTGGAGACTCTATTGCCTAAGTGATAACATTTGAATTACATAAATAATTTTACTATAAACATAATTTACTTCCTACAGGAATCCGAAACTGCAGCATGGGAACTATTTTATTTATATTTGATACTTGAAAATGCTAAACTTGATATTATGATGCGGCGATAAGTTCCGGGGTGAATTTCAGAATCAATTTTCGTCATGAGGGAATTTTAATAATGAATTTTAATATGAGCATTAGTAGTACACTGTCTGTAGTTAATCATGAAATACTCGATTGTCAATGGTCTTTTAAAGTATTTCACCAGCTTAAAGCTAATTTAATTGCAAAGGACTCTGCAATAAAAAGAGAAGAAAAATTGGGATTCAATATTGATCCGTATGTAATGGATAGGGGATGTAAAAAGCGCGTATCTCATTCCTTCAAATATATTCAGAGCAGTTAGTGTATACAAGTATTCAACAGTTTGGTACAGTATGGAGTTTTGTATATAAAATTGAAATTATAATGTTCTTATTTCGACAAAACAATTTCTTGACACCATATTTTTTGTTAATATTAATATCTAATACGACTGGCTTTGTATGTGCTATGGAATTTTGTTGATACAAGATACCCACCCTCTGTAACTTAAAATTTAAGTTTAATATAAGGTCGTATAGTGTCGCAGTGTACATCCAGCTTAGGATTTTTGGGTTACAGCCCGAGTTTCTTCCTGCTAGATTTCTGCACACCATTATAGCCATTTTTGCCTCCGGCGAAGTCAAAAAGTCAAAACCAAGTAAGCGTTTTGTAGTGTAAATTATGCTTTTCCATATAAGCCCAAATTTGTTAAAATCGATCAAGCGAAACAGGAGAAATATTGGTTTGTTCAAAAAAAAATTTGACTTCCCTCACCGCTTCATTTTGATAGATAGAACAAAACATTTTTGTCAAAAAGTGTAGGTGAATAGTCAGTAAATATGAAAATGATATTATCGATATACTTTCATCAGGTAAAATTCTACAAAAATCCCATTTTTCTACTGTGTTGGTTGTTACGCCCTCTAGCGGACGTTTGACAAACTCGAAAATAATTTCCAGCAAATTCTCTTGGCGTCTTTTATCAAGAATTTCCTTTTTATAAATCTATACGACCAATATCTTATGAGATATGGCCGCTCGCCACCCTTAACTGATCACCCAGTACATTCAACAGGCCAAACGCGCTTAAAAGTGACCTACTCTTTATGTCATTATTCTCTTTTTGTTTTATTCACGTGAGTAGCTAAGTACACCTTACTTACTAATGACTTACTTGTAATTTATTAATGATATCTCTACACTCTTCTCTAGCAGATTGTTGATCGATGAACTGAAGGACATTTTCAAATTCCCTTTTAGTTACTCCGGTCGATCCTTGATATAACAGAGACAAGATAATTTTTAAACTAATTGGAGACACTACCAAGTTTCGGTACAGTGGCGAATATTCCTGTAACAGAAAATTTAATTATCAGACAGTGTTTGGTTTTAAGATATAGTTAGCATTTTGTAGTATGCTAACATGGTTTAATTAACGTTGGCATACAAATATTTTAGTCAAAAGAAATTTGAGAGCACGCCGCGACGGGTGATATGTTCATTAGAGATGATGTTGGAGTGTGTAGATAATAAAATTTGATGTGATGCGTATACTACTGGATAGAGGAGGGACATCCACCTAGTTTAAAGCCTGCAGAACTAAGTAGAAGTAAGGGGAAACAATAAATATTTGAGGTCTAATGGCCGTTTGCACCAATTGATATTTAAGTAGACTTAAAGTTAAGTGGCGCTTTGAGAGAAAGTTTTGTTTTGCACCATGAACAACTGATCATTTTAAGCTGCACCTAGCTAAGCTTAGAAAATCGCTCGCTTTCTCCACTTATCCTCATAGCGGAGATTTCTAACCTAACACACAAAACAGTCTAACCTATAGAAGTGAAAGTGTATAGGATGACCTTGAATACAAAAATGAGGTTTCAAACCCATCCACCTGAAGCGCTAGTTGCAATTGAGTTGCCGAAACAGGCCTGGCAGCTAAGGCCTTTAGTACGAAAAGAAGAAAATGTTTTAAAATTCATCAAAGCTGTCATATAGTTGTCACCATTGTCTTTCATAGATTGTTTCCTTTTGCCATTTGCTGCTGTTATTTGTGTTTCAATTAGGTACTGTAAGTCTTATCAAGTGTGATAATTCATAATATTTATAATGGTTGGTGTGAAGTGTTGCGTTCCTGGGTGTACAGACATTGCATCATTACATCATTGTACAGACATAGGTTTCCCAAACATGACCCTTTGTTGTTGAATGAATGGGTTTCCTTTATTCGCAATCCAAAACTAAAGGAATTAAGCGCTGAACAGATTTATAAATTCTACAAAGTTTGCAACAGATATTTTGAACCACAATATATTGTTATTGGGACAAAAAGGAGCCTCACTCGCAAAGCTGTTCCTACAATCCTTTCAGGATTGATCAAAAAGTGATAGGAGATACGTAATATTATCACTTTTAGGCATTACTTAGCGCGTGGTAAAATGTAAATTGCATTTAGGAATTCCTAAATTCGTTTTAGGTATTACCTGACTTTAGGAAATGGTTAGTGAAATCGGGCTTTTTAGTCATTCAAAAACAAACTTCCATTGAAAAAGCGTTATGAAATAGTTCTGAACCCATCCACTGCGATCGCTGAAATTCTTCTTCCCTTAGTCTGTTTTTCGGCCTCAGCTGCCTTGCCTATTTCGACAACTCAATTGCAACTAGCGCTTCAGGTGGATGAGTTTGACACCTCATTTTTTCATTCTGGGTAATCCTATTGGACTTTCACTTCTATAGGTTAGACTGTTTTGTGACCTAACATTCTTGTGTTTTTATTGACATATATGTCAATGATTTTTCTGTTTTCGGGTTTTCGTTTTCCGTCTTCCAATTTCAAGTGTTTTTTTTGATTTTTGAAGAAGGATTTTGATGAAGGATGATCTGGAAGTATTGGATATTGTTGAGAATGGATTTCCAACAAGACGGTACAACCGTGAAAACTATGAAGAATTTTTTACTTGACCAGTCCAACTGTTTTACAACTCGTAAAAATGCTAGAAGATTCTTTGGAGCATCCGAACAATTTGTTAGCCCAGAAGGTCATTAGTTTTCTTATCTTCAATATCCTCTTTGTACTTTGCAGCTAAGGATATTAGCAGTTCTTTTTCCTTTGATTTTCAAAGAATTGACTTTTAACAGCTTTTAATATGTTATTTCAAATCACAAAAACGAAAAGTCACTAGAAACCATAGAGAAATAGATAAAACTCAAGTTAAATAGCGAGGTTGACACTTAGCTAAGAAGCAGAGCAAAAATATTGGTGCAACTGAACTTTAGCTGAGCGACCCTTAAATTTTAATATTGATAGAGAATATTGATAGTCTTAAGCCAAATATAGTGAAGCTGTTAAGATTTTAAGAGGCTCAAAAAAATACTTCATGGGTACCTTCATACACAGTGGAAGAAGCTAGCTGATGCAGCAGCTAAGTCTGCAATTCAGTACCCTAGTGCCACCAAAGTAACGAAAGCAACGATGTCAGACATCAAAATGGCAACACCAGTGGTCCCAGTCTCACGATAAACTTAAACCGTGGAGTACCGTTCTAAAATCTAGGAAATAACAAGTTATGCTAACCCATCTTCGAATGGGAATAGGTTTTTGAAAATAACTTTTCAAAAAATAAGAAGCAGCAAGTACTTCTCGGGTTGTAATTTAATATCTGTCGAGGCACAAAGCCCGAGGAGTAGTAGTTGCTTTCTTAGTGTTCTTTCAATAATTATTTACCTTACAAGCAGCGGAAGCTTACTCATAGGTGCGTTGTGTACCTCCGAGCACCTAAAAGGGCTTTTGCAGCGTGTAATGTATTAAACTTTTTATTCTTCCCGATATTATTATTAAAACACACAATTTAGAGACGTCTAAAACAAATTTGCTTATTCGGGCATGTACATTATGGAATGATTTTTTAAGGGTGCTCTCAACTCTCCATCTGCATACAGGGTGTAAAAAATTATTGATCATACCACAAAACCTGTGGCATGGAAGAGGTATAATGAATCCACCCTACATTTAAATAATGACAATGCCATTTTTTCTTTTGTGCCCCTAATTAACTTTAATAAATATCAGCCGAGCTTTTTCCTTAATCTCCCAAATAAATTGCCGATAATCCCTTTTCACCAATAAGAAATCGACTCACGTATACTCGTAAATATGTCTTAGAATGTTCTAATGAAGGCTGGATTTTTTTGAGAATATTTATTTTAAAAGACTCCGAAATTTCCAATTCTAGGACTTATTTTTATTTACCCCAACACAGTACAAACTTTTTCACAGGTTCCAAATGAAATTGATTTAAGTTTATTTTTCAAATTAGTAGGAGCTTTTTTAACAGCCGGATTTACACAGGAAAAAGTAACTGACAACTTAACTGACTTAAGTCACTTTTTGAATTTACCAGGCTGTCACTGTAAATGTAATGCCTTTTGTAATTATCAATGATTTAGTACAAGTTTTAGTCAATTTTTTGGGATTCTAAATGAATGATAGATACATACACATTTATCATCAATTTTTCAGTCAATTTTGACGAAACTTCTCCTATGTTTCTTCAATTTTAATTGATAGAAAATATTTATAGAACCAGTCCTATTTTCTATAAATTAAATGACAACTTGGGGCAAACACAAAGGGTGAACTTTATTTTAAGGTTATTGATTTTTTTTTCATGATGGTGGTGACACTGGTTCTGCTGCATGTTGTGAATGTGGAAGTTTTTCGTTTGAGCTATTTTAAATATCAAAAATGTCGTGGTCTCATGATCAAGTACTTCGACTTATTGCGCTATATAAAGAAATACCTTGCCTTTACATAGTTAAAAGTTCTCAGTATAAAAATAAGCACATCAATATTTTAGTGTCCTAAGTTTAGGATCCTAATGCCCAGTTGTACATTTGAAGCTTGAAATTGAGCTCAATTGAGCTGTGCTTAAAATATAAGCTTAGCTCAACTCTAAGCCTGTGGTACAAACATGCTTCAGTAGCAGCTCTACTAAACCTATATTTGCAAGTGTTGGTAGAACTTCTTTCGAACTGACGCATGCGTATGAAGTAAATTGGTCACAATATGTTTGTCAAATAACCTAACTAATGTCATATTTGCTACCTATTAGTTTTACAAGAAATTTCCTCTGATATACAATCTTTCACATAGCGAACGGCTTCTTTAGAAAGTCGAAGTCTTTGAATAAACTCATGATCTCTCCAACATTCAAAGTGATTCATACGGTCTCTATACACTCGAGGTCTTCTCGGGTGTTGTACGATTCCAATTAGTTCCAAAAAATCCTCATCATCGGTTAAAATATCCATCATTAACTTTGACAAACTTTTAATTTAATATTAAATTAAGTACAGGTTATGTTTGCATACAATTCATTCACATTTAAGCCACGGAAGATGATAAAAATTTATGTTCCGTACTTAAGCTCACATTAAACTTGCCCTCTTGGAGGCTTTACTAAGCTTAAGGTTTAAATGAAGGTCAACCGTAAGCCAACTTTGTTCAACAGCAATCTAACGCTGAGCCTGAGTTCACACTTGAGCCTTCACTAATGCTCGGCAAGGCTGAGTACAGTCTTGAGCATTCGTTTTTGACACTTTTACAACATGGCTAATGCCTGTGCTGCTGAGCCAACCCAAGCGTATGACTGAATGAATTAAAATGCCATTGGAAGCAAAGCTCTCGTGAATTTTCACGAAAATGAAAAAAAGTGACCCCCACCCTATTTCACTCACCTTAAAAATGCGCCAATCAAACGTATTAGACCATGTCAAACTTGGATAGTATGAATCGTAGTCAGTGACGACTGTTTCAGTTGTCACGTTTTCTGTTTGTCCTAATTGTACCAGACATAAACCTGAAAACAATTTATTCACCCATTAATATTATTGATAGAAAATGACCTTGAAAAATCCACAGTTATAGAAGTAGTTCCGTCGAGATGTTTAACCTTTAACACATTGCACTTCATGAATAATTATATGATTGATTCTGCAATGAACAATTGGTTTTTATTCCTTCAGTGAAAACAATTTTTTAAATAAATAATCTTCTAATACTTTCGTGACATTTCGTTGTGTCAGTTCCACACTCGTGATTATACATTCGCTTAAGTTTAATTTTAAAGAAGAATAGCTTATGTTTAACACCGAATTTAATAACATTTATAGAGATTTTTTGGAATAAAATTCTCTTTATATAAAGATTTACTTCCTTTGCCAAGTTATTTAAAAATAAATTGGACTGTGAAATCCGCACCTGTATATTAAAATGTATTAAACAATTTTGGGACACTCGGTATTTCAGCATTATATGCTTTTGGTTTTGAAATTTAGATACATCCTTTTTGACATAATAGAATAAACAAAATGTTGCTGCAACTTCGCCAATTACAATCTGTTCTAACAAAATTTCATTACCTAAAGTAGCTGGTTATTGTGTCAAGTTCATAACCTCGCTTTTTAATAAGACGTGGTTTGAATACACACTTAGCATTGTCATTCAACTATTTACGTATTTACTATTCTATAAATTTATATAAATAAAAAAACAACTATTTTTCCTTACCCAAAATAAAAATGATGATCATTGTAGTATGATAGTGATTAGAATACTAAAATTGACTTTGTAATTATACGAATAAAACTGATAATTCTTGATTTCTTGACCTCAAACTTGTTTAGGCTGGTGTGTTGTAGATGTATATTTTTTTCAACATGATTTTCTGTAATCTTAGCTGTTGTGTGAGATGACTGGTTTATCGAGAATTTACACTGAACTATTTTGAGAATACCAACATATTTGGTTGGCTTGGATATCAATAATTATTACTTTTACGATTCGTTATGCTTCATGGGATATTTACTATGCAAGGGAATTCCCAGATGGGTACAGGATTGGAGTCAGGAAAGTTTGGTTTGATTAATCAGGTATGAAACGTATTTTGTCTCACTGGATAATATAGTTGGGGTTTACAGGAGTTACCAGATACAAAATAAATAAAAATCCATCCTTCTACAAAACTTACATGCTGTTCGCGACGAATTAAACTTTGTAGCTTTTTATTGCCAAACTATTTACGGCCGTTTTCATAATTCTTAACAAATGCTTAAAGTTCGCTTTTGCTAAAGTGACTTTATCACTTTAACTTCACTTAAAGTTGAATGATTTTCATAACATATCTGTTCTGTTCCTTTGAGTAAAGTGTGATTTTACGTTTATCAAGAGAAGTTGGTATCAGTGACTATGTCAGTTTCGAGATTTTTTCAATTGTAGTAGGGTTATGTTTATATTCGTATTGTATTTTTATATTAGTGTTTATGCCCGGTTTTATTTTTATAAGCTCGGGTTACCCCTGCCCCGAGAGTTAACCCTGTGACAGGTGGGTGATACAGCGTTTTATAAAGCGGGGTAAGAGTTAACCTTGCCCCACCATTTGGCTCGGGTTAACTCTCGAGTTAGCGGTTGTCATGCGCAAAATGCTAAAATGTGAAGAAATGAAAGGTTATGTTAAAAACAAGATGTAATATATATATAAATAATATCATATCCGATATATATTTTCAATGAGGACATGGATGAAGTGAGAAATTAATTTGAAATTTTTGATGACTTCCTAACAGATGAGGAAGATATTATTCAAATGGTTGAGGCACCTCGAGAACCTACTGTGTTTAGAAATAGAAATGCAGTCAGTACAACAACTTCTTCTTCCGAAGGGTTCACACTCCTTCTACTGATGCTGGCAAGATCCATTTTTAAATTTAGTAATTTCAATTTCTACGCCACCATATTTATAACAAAAAAATGTGAGGTTATAGTTTTTGTTGCACCCGACTCATAGAAGAAAACACTGTTTTATAGCCCCACTTTTTCTTCTTTTATATATATATTTTTACAGAAATACAGCATGGATCTTTGCATTTTAACCCGAAAGTTAGCCCTCGGGGTAACTCAAGATATTTAACTCTACTTTATAAAACTGGGCATTATGCTTTTTTCTGATTTTCAACTTGAAATAAGTGTTATGGGCTAAGTAAATCGAAAAAGAGTAAGTGGTACAAATTTTACAATAGAAGAAGAATTGAATTTGGTGAAAATAGCTGAAAAATATAAATCGATTATTGAGTGCAAAACCTTTAAAGGTTCATTCATTTCGATAGCCATATTATGGAGAACCGCTGTTGCTGCGATTATGGTCATTGTTGTATCCAGGTTAGCCCTTATACCTAGGGATAGTATAGGAAAGCGTCTTTTCCAGACACTATACTGTATTTCTAGCTCTCATCAATGACTCATTGTATAGTCATTCAGCCTCTGTATTTGTTTCCTGCAGAGGTGTCAAGAGATATGGTTGAGCTCCATATCCAGAGTCTCCAATTAAATGGAGCCTCCTTAATTGGCCTCCTTCAAAATTATTTTTCAATCGACTATTATCAAGAATAGTCTGATCATGAGCACTCCCTAGCCATCTCGCCACTAAAGCAAGTTTGCTTGACCTGAATCTTTGGTGAAATTCTTCATCTGACCAATTATCAAACTCTGTTATTCTCTGTTCATATATTTTTCGTTTCCTAATGATCAATCATTCCTAATCAATGTCGCTCTCGTTGTTGCTATCCTCAAAGGTTGATGACTCGGTATATATTTCCATTTTAAGAGAATTTGTCCACAATGCTGACACAACAAACTGGAAACTGTCTTAAATTTTGAGGTTAAAATTGTCTAAAGTTGCAATTGTGTCCACTTTAACTTGAAGTCGACTTGAAGTTAAAAAGACTGTTATGAAATCGTTTTTTATTTGAAGTTTGCTTTAAAACTTGAGCAGTGTTAAAGTCTGCTATGAAAACGGCCGTTATTCTGATTAAAAAGATGAATAACTGAAGAAAACCCATGATGCAAGCAGAGTAATAGTATCAAATAATATAAACTATCGAGTGAATGAACTTCTTTTTTTTTATTCACTTCAAAGCAAAACCAATTTATTTACAATGCGGTTTACCACGTAAAAGATTAACCTATTCTGCTTCGTTAAATTTCTCAGTCGTCATTTTCTCTGAAGTTGCCGTCTCTAACAAAGCCAGGAATTTCATCCATCCAATCAGTATAACCAAATAATTTTCTGATAATGAGACTAATTTTGTATCTTTACTTAACGGCATTTTCGTCGAAATGTCAAGCTCTTTCTCTAATTCAGGAATTCCTCCCTGCAATTTAATTACTATTCTACTGTCACACGCTATAAAGTAGTGGAACATAGTTCTAGCTAATGCTAGCTGTGCATTTTATTATTTATTATTTCAAAGGAAGAGAAATCATTGAGATAACTAAGGCGGTTGTGGAAAATACCGTATCATTTATAAATGTGCTCTAGTGAACTATTTCGCCTGTCTCTGTCCAGGTGTGATTCCCACCATTCTAGAGATTTCTGCCACCCACTTCATTGTGGTCATAATTATTGCCCTGACCTGAAAATGTTCTCCAGGTGCCTCTACTAGCTTAGAATTGAACTCTATGGAATCAAGTGTCTCCAGTGCTCGGCTGTCGGTAGAGATGGCAACTAAATGGTATGTCATTTCCTGCTTTCCAATTTTTTCAACGCATTGGTGTATCTCCATCACTTCCGCTTGGAAAGTTCTGGCGGCTTTGGATGGTTCTTTGAGGAGTGGAGGGCAATGAGGAGGCCGGAACTCTGGCAAAAAGGGATCAGAGACTTTAATTATCCGACCTATGCCATTTTTTGGCATTGCGGAAAGCACTGCTAGATCAGCCATAGCTAACTGGGCGGAGAGGAAGACCTACACGTACTGGGCAGACATACCGGGACTTTCTCACTCGAAGGCGCTCATATACTACCCTTAGAGCACAAAAAATAAGCAGATCCTGGAATGGAGCAGAACAAACCTACGCATTCTGACGGGACTGCTTACAGGATATTGTAGACTAAATTACCACCTAAAGAAGATGAGTCTGGTTCAGACCTCGGACTGAAGGCTCTGTAATTTGGCGAAAGAAACTGCGGAGCACATACTATGCTCATGCCTAGCCTTGGGCAGGGTAAGGTATAATATATATTTAGTACCGAACGACTTCAAAAAAGTATCACCAAATACAACCATGGACTTCGTCAGAAGCACAGTAAATGTACATCTTTCTTCCAGTCTTCCATATCTGGAATGATATAGGACCAAGTTTTCAATCAATTAGAAGAGTAATTCCTCTCGAAGGTCACACTAGACCTTCAAGACAAAGCACTGCAATGGTTAGAAGCACTTTGTAAAAACTCTTAAATGGACTATGAACATGTTTCTACCTTTTAAGGCACTATGAGCATTTTTTTCCGCTCCCAGCTTTTAATATATTTACAATATAATATAAACACCCTGTAAATACTGTTTCGCACTCCCAATAATCTTTAACTGGTCAACTAAATAAACAACAATGAGCTTAGAAGCTGTACCTTCATCTAACTATATATAAGACTACTTTTCGAAATTAATCAGATCAAAGAGCCGATCCTTTTTGTATAATTCCTGACATTATTATTCAAAGGGTGCATAACCAAACTTTGTACTTACCTGCGGTTTAAGTGAACTTGCTCTGTATTTAAATATAAATAAATGCTGCTGCGGCAGCGAGTTTAATTGCAATACGACGTAGAATTTCAATTAAAGTGCTTCTTCAACTCCTTCCAAATTAAAACTAATTTTACTCACCGCATCTATATGGAAATGTCAGTAATATGGAAAATAAAAGTGTCTAAATACATATTTACCTCTAAAGGCACTACAAGTCTGTGACACCTTTCCAGAACTTGT
The DNA here is from genome assembly GCA_910591695.1 of Galerucella pusilla. Lineage (NCBI taxonomy): Eukaryota > Metazoa > Arthropoda > Insecta > Coleoptera > Chrysomelidae > Galerucella > Galerucella pusilla. The sequence goes on from CAJUYI010001581.1 coordinate 14,842, forward strand.
TGTATGTTTGTATGTATTTACCGAGACCTAAAAGATCTATTGTGTCCCCTCACTTCTACTTAGCTCCTAAGGAAAGTCTCAGAAACTAGTTGCTCCTTTAGTCTTATTTCCCGGAGGAATTTTAGGATGTCTGTAGGCTTCAACTTAGGTAAATGTTTCTCTTCTATCCAGTAATCTCACAGGTGCTGTGCTCTAGGATTCTAAAGTGCTGTGCAGTTGGAAAGTATGTGGATGGAGGTTTCTTCTTCCATGTCACAAAATCTACATTCTTCTTCCTCCACTATTTTGAGCTTTTTCAGGTGCCCATTCAGGCGACAAGGTCCCGTTAGGATCCCTGTTAAAACTCTTAGCGCAGTTTTACTTTGACTTATGTTTTGATTTGATCTCAACAGGTTGTAGTCACCCGGGAGAGTCTTTGATTGTATAAGCCTTACTAGATCTTTCCAATGGTCAGATCTTCTCTTTTTCTCTGCTTTACCTACTTCTTCCAATATTACATCGGGGTTGTTTCCGCAAAAGGGTTCAGGTCCCCAGGAAGGTATTTCAGTCCCCCTCTTTGTGAACTTTGGGTTCAGCCTTTCAGCTTTTATATTTATCATTGAATTTCTCCAGAATTTTGGTTTTTAGTGGAATAGTCCATATATATTTCCTAAAAATATTGCTTTTGAAAAATTAATAAATTATATCACTTTTGTGATTTGTGGTGGAATAAACTAATGATCCTAAAATCAAGGTTCTCAAAGTATTTTACCGCGAAATTTGAAATTTTGAATTGTCTCTAAATAATAATGAGAAAGGTTCCGGCAGGACTTCTCTCATCGTCTGTCGAAAAAGCAGCATAAGTGGAACTGTGCAGTAATCCAATGATTAATTTTTTTTCCACCTGTTTGAAAAAAAAGATGCCGTTTCACCTGAAGAATCTGGATTACTGCACAGTTTCTTGGAACACAGTTTCCTGGAACACAGTGCCTGGGAAGAACAGTTCCTGGGAAAAACAGTTTTCTGGAACACAGTTCCTGGGAAAACAGTTTCTTGGAGCACAGTTTCCTTGCATAAAAAACAGTTCTGGAGATACAGTTCCTGGGAATAACAGTTCCTGGAAAGTCTGACTGTTTTCAGGATCACAAGTTCCTATTTGACAAAAAAAATTCTTCTGGTTAACAGTTACAGTTCCTGTTAAACTGAGAAGTTTCCTAAATACCGTTCCTGCAGTAAATCCGTAGTACCTACATCGACAGCTACATCATCTTCATCTTCATCTTCAAACAACTGTATTATTGTGCTAAGCATTTTTTTGTTGTATTCGCTACTAACCTTTTTTTTAAATAATTCATCAATTTGGTTTCATGCTTGACTATCCGACATAATAATAATCCTTTGTCTTTAGTATCCTTTATCAATATTGAACTGGGCGCACTTTCTTGAAAGATACTTGGGGTTTTTCCCAAGCTTTCAGAGTGTTTGGTTCCTAGCCCGAACACTCCTATCCCAGTTTTCAGGCCAGGAACCAAACTTGTTGTTAGCCGAACGCTAACAGCGTTTTTCATTGTTAAGATTTTGTCTGTAGGATAAAATGACGCATTTATAAAAATGTATCGTCAAGGTAAATCAAAAATATTAAATAATCTATGAAACGTTTAGAACGAAACGAATTTAACAGATATTCTTTAAAAAGATGTCGATCTACTTTGAGCTGAGCTAAGTTTGTGACGTTTTAATTAATGTTTGTGCGCGATCTGAATAAAGTAGTCAATTCCGTTCCGAGCGTAACTCGTTGTACAATTTGAATTGAAACGTAACAAAAGACAAAAGATATTATTTCTCAGCAACATATATACTCGTGCCGTTGTGTTTTGTAAATTCCATTCTGATGCCAGCCAGAGTTCGCCTTGGCGTGCTTGAATAATGAAGTCAGAAGCGTAAGAGGGGTGCGTGAAGCTGTTAAAGCACCTACAAATGTGTATTTTAATAACTCTGTCGCTACATAATTTCGAAGGGTGCTACGAGTTTAGATTAAGTGTCAAGCTCATTAGCTTAGATTTCGCCGTTCAGCTAACTGTGTAAAATAAGCGTGTAAAGCCGTTTTGAAATGATTTTAGTTTCCATAGAGGGACTATTTACATTTTTTTTATATAAAATGTGTGGGTGTCAAAAAGCTTCTACTTCCAGCTTCATACAAATCTACAAAATAATATACCACACATAACAAAGTTTGATTATAGTAGTAAATGCACAGCAACTACACATAGATTCAAAAGTTTTGCATCACCCTAAATCTCCGAAAAAAAATGTGTTCATTATAAATGGATCAGAGATCAATCAAATAATTAGTTTCAATAAAAAAAACGTGTAATATTTGTCCAAATTTTTTATTATCCAATAATAAACTTGCTTTGAACATAAGTATTCTTAGAAATTAAATAAATTGAATACAAATGAATTCTTTTTGAAGAAAAGGTTAAGTGAGAACCTGCATGAGAACTTTTAATAAAGAGTATTTCCACCTCTAGAATTTATGCAAGCTTGAAGTCGCCTGCCCATGCTGTTTACCAAATTATTGATATTCTGTTGAGGAATATTTCGCCATTCTTCTTGGGCCGCATGAACAAGCTCTTGTACACTCCTGGGTGGATTTCTGCGTGCTGCCACTGCCCTGGCAAGCATGTCCCAATCATGTTCTATGGGATTCATGTCAGGAGATAGGGCAGGCCAGTTAAAACGATTGATCCCTTCAGTTTCAAGATACTCATTTACAGCTCTGGTCCGATGAGGTCGGGCGTTATCGTCCATGAAAACGAAGGAGTTGCCAACAGCTGCGCGCCATAGTCTCACGTGAGGATTTAGAATCTCTCTGAGATACCTATCACCAGTCATCGTTCCCTCCACATGAATTAATTCTTTGCGATCATTTAACATGATACCAGCCCAAAACATAGCACTTCCTCCTCTGAAGGGCGGCACGGGGCGAGCATGGGCAAGCTGAGCAACTCTCGTTGGATCCCGCTATTAATTTTTATAATAATTAATAGTTTTTGGTTAAAGTTTTGTATATGTATGTGGCCGTGGAAAAAATAATATTCCTAACTCATGCGTAAAGTGGATTTCCCGCCCTTGACAGCTTGTCCGAACTCCGCTCCGCGTCGTTCGGGTCAACTGCAGTCGCGTGCGGGAAAGTATCACTTTCCGCACTTGTTAGGAAAATAACTATTGTAGTATCGGTTGTTATGGGCAACGAGCGTTTTGCAATTTTTTACGCTCGGCGAGCGTAAAGTAACTATCCTCAAGAAACGTCAACTTTTTGTTGTAAATGGCAAGCGAAAAAGCCTACTTTTCAATGTGATTGTAGAAAAAGGTACTTTTCGTAGAACTCGACACTGTGTAGCGTTTTCGAAATATTTTGATTCGAAAATTATGAATTTATACAAAAAACATTTCCCTAACGTTACATTAAACAAAATATGTAACGCCACTGAATTAAAACATCTATTCTCAAACTTTTTTGTCTGTTTGTATTTCTTTGTGAACAATTTAGTTTGAAAGATACATCAACCCGTCTAAATGCCAAATTTGAAAATATTAAATTATTAAAATGTACTGTATATTCATAAGTATAACAACTTTTTTGTTATGTATTATCATTTATCAAACTTTTTTTAAAGAAATTCATAAAAAGTCTTTCTTTCTACAATTGATAAAGTTTACGTTCAATATTTAATTGAAAAAAACAGTTTTTCTACACCCACATGTATATTATCCATTTTCTGCACAGCTTACAAAATGGAAATGTAGGCCATATCGGTTAACTGAATGGATATGATTTCATATACATCCTAGGACGTATATGAAATCCACCAATCAGTATTCGTGTTTAGTTCGCGTCACTCATCTTTTTAACAATTTAAAAGAAACGTCAAAATAACTTGTCAAAAAAGTCTCTCCCAGAAGCACTGTATCAAGGATATTCATTTACAAAAGTAAACTTAAATAAAATAATCCGTATGAATTAATAACAAATACTAAAAACAGAATAAAATGGGTGTTCAAGGGGACTCCTGATAGACGTCAGATTTTATAAAATTATGTAATACATCTGACCTACATAAACAATTAGAATATTCCTTTGTAGTCGAGTGATAAGTATACCAGACTCTCACGCGATAGACCAGGGTTCACTCCCCCGAGAAGTTTTTTTAATTGTTAATTTTATTTTTAAATAATCATTCAGCTCGATATTGAATATTCATTATTATACACATAGATTCAAAAGTTTTGCATCACCTTCTTCGGATACGAAGGAATTTTTTTGCGCTAACAATTTTTTTTTGGCTGGTTTATCAATGTTTACCATTTAATTATGTTCCATATTTTTTGCAATATACAGATGTTTACAGTTTTTTTTGTAAGATAACATTTTTAGTGCGATCATTTTAACATTCAAGGCATTTGATTTTTACGATTTTAAGTGCAAACATGAATCGTCGAGTCATAAGTGAGATTGACCGTGCAAGAATAGTGGCTTTAGTTGAAGAAGTTCATTCTCAAAGGTTCGTGGCAAACAGAGTTGGCGTTTGGCAAAGTGATGTGTCTCGTGTATGGAAACGGTATCTCCAGACCAATTCTCTTCGTGATAGACCTAGAAGCGGTAGAAGGCGTGTTACTATAACCGCTATATCCACTTAACTAACCGAAGAAACCCGACCATGGCAATACCAACACTCCAAAGAGATATGAGACATGCGTGAATCCCATAGAACATGCTTGGGACATGTTTGCCAGGGCAGTGGTAGCACGCAGAAATCCACCCAGGAGTGTACAAGAGTTTGTTCATGCGGCCCATGAAGAATGGCGAAATATTCCTCAACAGAATATCAATAATTTGGTAAACAGCATGGGCAGGCGACTTCAAACTTGCATAAATTCTAGAGGTGGAAATACTCTTTATTAAAAGTTCTCATGCAGGTTCTCACTTAACCTTTTCTTTGAAAAGAATCAATTTGTATTTAATTTATTTAATTTCTAAGAATACTTTTTATGTTTAAAGCAAGTTTATCATTGGATAATAAATTTTTTTGACAAATATACACGTTTTTTTTCATTGAAACTAATTATTTGATTAATCTCTGATCCATTTATAATGAACACATTTTTTTTTCGGAAATTTAGGGTGATGCAAAACTTTTGAATCTATGTGTAGATAATGGTACGGTAACGGTACCCTTCGTGCGGGAGTCCGACTGACAACATCTACTAACAACAGCAACGCATATTTAAAAATGAAATGTTTATTTTCTAGATTTTTTCTCGAGTGGATCGTAGGAAAAATATACTGTTCGACTCGTGTGGTCCATATCCACACTAGTTGCACAAACTACTATTGTATCAGTTATACTGTAAAGAAACCAATTTAAAATGATATTTTTTTCTTCTGCATCTTTAAAAATGTCTGAAGGTAGTCTTTGTACTGTTTTTGTGTCACCTGATCAGTTGTTACTTGTTAAATTGTGATAAATTTTATCTCGTAGCTGCTCCAAATTTCCAACAAAACATCCCTCGTCTGTTGTAGGAGTCAAGAGGCAAGAAAATAATATGTCATAATTCATAATTATCTTGTCTGAACTCTTGCTGTGATTTAAATTTCCCAACGTTATAACACTCTGACTTCCAATTTCCTTTTAATACATTTTGAATGATGTTTTAATCGCATACAGCATGACAAAACTTACTTTGTTGTCCATTTGTTTTGTTCAATGCTTGTACCGAAGAAAACGTGAGCTTAAATTAATATACAGGGCGATTGAAACAAATATATCAAATAACTGCTTTAATTATCTTGAAACTAATCATCTTGTACTTCGGTTCTTCGTTTTTTAAATTGTTTATTTCCTTTTATGAAGCTCTTCATTACTACATGAAAAAAAAAGTGTATAGAATGGAAACTTTGTAATTGAAGCAAATAAACCGGCATCTCTTTCAAATGCGTCCTTTGCATCGATATCCTTCCAGTAACACAATTTAGCAGTTCTCAACAACTCGGCAGGAATTCTACCAAGAAAATATCCATCGGGATTTAATTGAGTTTTTGCGATATATCCCGCCGGATACCTCATCAGTCATCAGTTGGTCTCTTCTCCACAACCGTTTCGGAATCCACAATCAGTGCAGTGAATGCGGTGATCAACCGGCTTCCTGAAAAGATTCTGATGAACTCTGAATGTAAGAGATAGTGGTCTCAGCTTTCCCAGACTTTATTATTTTATTTGTTATAGCGGGAAAGTTACATGAAAATTGCTTTTGGGAAACTTTCAGAATAATTTTGTTTGCTCCGTTCGAAATGAACTACATTTGTGTTTGCTTACACTCTTCAGTTCCTATCTCTCTCTTTCTCTTTCTCCTTTGGGGTTTAAATTAAACCACCTATCTCCTGCAGACTTTCTCTACACAGAGGCGGATAAATGCATTCAAGATATATCCGCATCGTCAAATAGTATTAAATTTATACGAATTTGAATAATCCCAATAATCAAATGGACAAATGAATAGTGCAGATTATGAGGTGATGAATTGGCCTATTGCACTGTGACCTCTCTGAATCAACATAGCATTCGGGGAGAGTGCTTCTCGAGAAACACATTTTTGAAACTTTAGTTTTTTACGTCAGGTTATGTTTGAGCGACTGGGGGTCACGACGCAAAAGATCTGACCGTTACGTTACGTTACGTTATGTTATGTTACGTTGCTTCGTTATGTGCCTTGCTTGCGTGCGTGTGCTCTCTCCTGAGTTTCTCTCTCGTTTACGAAGCAGCGATTCATATGCTTCGGCCGGGAATCGAACCCGGGCCGCCCGCGTGGAAGGCGAGCATTCTACCACTGAACCACCGATGCTACACATAGATTCAAAAGTTTTGCATCACCCTAAATCTCCGAAAAAAAAAATGTTCATTACAAAGGGATCAGAGATCAATCAAATAATTAGTTTCAATAAAAAAAACGTGTATATTTGTCAAAAATTTTTATTATCCAATAATAAACTTGCTTTAAACATAAAAAGTATTCTTAGAAATTAGATAAATAGAATACAAATTGATTCTTTTTAAAGAAAAGATTAAGTGAGAACCTGCATGAGAACTTTTAATAAAGAGTATGTCCACCTCTAGAATTTATGCAAGCTTGAAGTCCCCTGCCCATGCTGTTTACCAAATGATTGATATTCTGTTGAGGAATATTTCGCCATTCTTCTTGGGCCGCATGAACAAGCTCTTGTACACTCCTGGGTGGGTTTCTGCGTGCTGCCACTGCCCTGGCAAGCATGTCCCAAGCATGTTCTATGGGATTCATGTCAGGAGATAGGGCAGGCCAGTTCAAACGATTGATCCCTTCAGTTTCAAGATACTCATTCACAGCTCTGGTCCGATGAGGTCGGGCGTTATCGTCCATAAAAACGAAGGAATTGCCAACAGCTGCGCGCCATACTCTCACGTGAGGATGTAGAATCTATCTGAGATACCTATCACCAATCATCGTTCCCTCCACATGAATTAATTCTGTGCGATCATTTTACATGATACCAGCCCAAAACATAGCACTTCCTCCTCTGAAGGGCGGCACGGGGCGAGCATGTGCCAGCTGAGCAACTCTCGTTGGATCCCGCCACACACGTATTCGATGGCTCTTGTACCATACAAATCCTTGTCTCGTCGGAAAAAAACACCGAATTCCAAAATGCTTCAGGCAAGGCCGCGTGTTCTTAAGCCCACTGTAGTCGGCGAACTCTGTGCTCAGGTTGTAGTCTGGGCACTCTTACTGGTCGGTGACACCTCAAACCTGTTGCAAGTATTCGTCTTCGTAATGACGAGATCGATACTTGAACTCCCAACGCATGACTCATATCTCCTTGGAGTGCTGGTATTGCCATAGTCGGGTTTCTTCGGATAGTTAAGTGGATATAGCGGTTCTGCCGCTGATTAGTAACACGCCTTCTACCGCTTCTAGGTCTATCACGAAGAGAATTGGTCTGGAGATACCGTTTCCATACACGAGACACATCACTTTGCCAAACGCCAACTCTGTTTGCCACGAACCTTTGAGAATGACCTTCTTCAACTAAAGCCGCTTTTCTTGCACGGTCAATCTCACTTATGACTTGACGATTCATGTTTGCACTTAAAATCGTAAAAATCGAATGCCTTGAATGTTAAAATGATAGCACTAAAAATGTTATCTTACAAAAAAATCTGTAAACATCTGTGTATTGCAAAAAATATGAAACATATTGAAATTGTAAACATTGATAAACAAGCCAACAAAAAATTGTTAGCGCAAAAAAATTCCATCGCATCCGAAGAAGGTGATGCAAAACTTTTGAATCTATGTGTATATTAAAATTCTATGCAAAGCTGGTATTCGCAGTGCTGGTGATCTACTTGAATTTGTTCGGATAAATTTTTACTATTATTTCCATAATTTTTTTGCGTGATTGATATTTTTTGTTTATTTACAGCATCGGTTGTCAGGACGGTAGATTGTGTTTACTGGTTTCTAAGTTTAACACGTCGGTAAGTGATTTACTTACCGTTCAGACGTCGAAAAGTAATAAATAGCATAAAAACAATTTCACCAAAATGCAAAATATATTTTAAACTGATCGAGAAGTATAAATGTCACTTTGGACATTTCGTTCATTTCGAAGAAATTTAAATTATTTTATTCGGAATTTATTTCAATACGATCGCGCAAAAAATGGTATAAGCATTTCGAACGTTAAGGGTAATTACAACGTTTGCATGTAGATTCCTCTCGTAAAATTGGACAAAATGATATGAGGATTAAGAGGTCTAGCACACTTACTTTTCGAAATACAGGGTGTTGAAATTTTGAAAACTTGAATGTTTTAATTCGATAACTTTAAAATAGATGGATAAATTGATTTGACATTTGGCAGGTTGTTTTTAAATATAAAAGGGCATATTTTGATAGAAATGGTAGTTTGTGCAACTAGTGTGGATATGGTGGCCATATCGCACGAGGAGGCGGAGTGCTCAATCGTTCAAGTGCGATATGGTCAATCCATACGAGTCGAACAACATATCTTTTCTACGACCCACTTAGAAAAAAATCTAGAAAATAAAAAAGGGGTAGAAAGTAATTTTGGAGCTTTTGATTTAAATTACATTTCATTTTGACACGTTTGAAAGCTTCGTGGGAATACAATTCTGAAAATACAGATTTGAATAATACTAAAACCTATGTATTTTAAAAAAAGTACCTATTTTTAAAAAAAATTTGGGATAATACATAAAAAATATGAGGAACGACATAGCTTACATATATTCTTAGAAAAATACATACTACCTACTGGGTTATGGCCAAGTACAGTAATCGGCACCTTTTGACATATTCATTAAAAGTCATTAGTATCAAATGAAATTTAACTTATTTTCAACCAAGAACAAGAATTCTTATTAGGTACAAAAAAATTTCTGGATACACTCCTGTACTAGCTAATAATAAACATCATTAAGTCACACAAATTAATGAATTAATTTTAATAAATTCAATGGATATTGGTTACATTGAGAAGCAACATTTTATGATTGTTTCAAAAGTTAATTAGGTTTTATAGATTTTAATGAAATTTAATGTTATTATTTGATAAAACCTGTACATACATTACTAATCTATATTACATAAGCCCATACGGCTTTTAACTATTTTCAGAATCCCCAAGGTTCTTAAATAAAGGTGAGTAGCATTCCACATTTATTCAGGAATTGTCGCATACAAACTCTATCGGATTCAGGTTTTTTCGTGGTCATTTAATAACCTTGCTTGAGTAAACCCCATAAAAAATTCACCTTTTCTACTTTAAAAATAAGGAATAACGGATATTATATGAATAGGATCACTATACAAAACTATTAAGGATGTTACTGATGAAAATATAGAATTACAATGGATCTTATACGTCCCAAAAGTAAACAACGGGGTAGTAAGACTTATACAGGGTGAACGGGAAGTAATGTTCTAAAGATTTTAAAGATACGAACGTAAAAACGTTAAGATAAAGATTTTGGATTATGGGAAATTACATTTTTTATACTGATTTTCCCATCCAAAGAGAAATTAAACATTTAATATTTTCAAATTATTTAAAATTTGCTATACTGACCGTCCCATCGAAACGAAACTGAACGTTCTACATTTTCAAATTTAAAATTTGCTATACTGATCACCCAAAGAAATTTTAATGTAATAAAATTCCGTTTTTCATTAATTTGATTTTTTATGAAGTCCGGGCAATAATAATAATTATTATAATGTTTCACATCACTCCCTGACAGTATTTTTGTCATTAACGCAATTGCACATACTAAGTATTTCTAAATAATTATAGTCTATATAGAAAGGACAAGGAGTAATAGATCATTCATTTAAGTAGATTTCATAGACGTACCAAAATATATTTTAAGAGGGTATACCGTAAGGTACATTTTGTATTGAACAACCCAGTTTTCTTAGAAACATTATCGGGAATATTATTTTAAAAGAAAGTAGGTACATCAAATCAGTACTTAGTATTAGTTCTTTGAGTAAAGTTTTCTCAGAAACATTATCGGGAATATTATTTTAAAAGAAAGTAGGTACATTAAATCAGTACTTAGTATTAGTTCTTTGAGTAAAGTTGTATGAAGTTGTATGGTTTTCATAATATTGTAAACAGTTGGAATATATTTAAAACATTTGTTGAATGTTAATTGTGCCAGTACCAAACAATGTCGATAAGCCAAGGACCATCTAAACGACCAAAAACAGGTCCATTATTTTTAAATGAAAAAACTCTGATATTGAATTGTTATATATCATTGAAAAACAAGGATGTTGTGTGTTGCTAAGTCAACAATTTATAGATTACTTAAAGGAAGCAAGAATGGAACTCTTCAACCCCCTAAAACTCCTTCAGGCCGAAAACCAATTGAGATCGATGAGTCATTAAAACAAAGACTAAGGCGTGAAGTCCATGGATTTTACTTACGAAAGGAAATTCCAGCACTTGACAAAATTATGACATCAGTGCAAGAAGATACGGACTATCCAAAATTCTCCAGAATGACATAATGCAAACTTTTGAAAGATGTGGGTTTCAGATATACAAAACATAATAGAAAATCTCTCTTGATAGATAAACCGGAAATAGTTTTTTGGAGAAGAGACTATTTAAGAAGCTTTCGACATGCCAGAGAACAAAATTTGAAAATCTACTTAGACGAAACATGGATAAATGCTGGATATACAGTTTCCAAATCTTGGCAAGATGAAAACATTAAAAGCGGAAGGCAGGCATTCGTGGAAGGTTTGTCGTTAGGTTTGCAGCCACCATCTGGAAAAGGAAAAAGACTTATCATTGTCCATGTTGGAAGTTCTGAAGGTTTTGTTGATGGTGGATTATTAACTTTTATTTCAAAACGCACGGAGGACTATCACGAAGATATGAATGGGGATGTCTTCGAGGAATGGTTTGTTCAAATGTTGGATCTGATTCCAAAAGGGGCTGTTATTGTTATGGACAACGCAAGTTACCATTCACGGTTACGAGAAGCATTGCCCACAAGTCGTTGGCGTAAAGCAGAGCTTTTGGAGTGGCTTATTTCGAAAAATATCAAGTTTCCAAAAGATCCACCTACATTGTAGAAGAAATGGCTTCTTCTCGTGGTATATCAGTTCTTCGACTTCCCCCTTATCATTGTGAACTTAATCCCATAGAATTAATATGGGCTCAGGTAAAGGGGGAAGTTGGAAAAAAAATACTACTTTTAAAATAAACGATGTTGTGAAATTGTTTGAGAGTGCTGTAAGTCATGTTAGTAAGGAAAATTGGACAAACTGTATCGAGCATGTTATCAAAGTAGAGGCAAATATGTGGAAAATTGACAATATTTGTGATGATTTAATCGACCCTATTATTATTAATGTCAACAACGATTCTTCCTCTTCCGAGTTGGATATAGAATAAAATGTAAGTAATAAACGTATTCCAATAATTATTTCTTTCCATTTTTTATTATATTATAATTTAAAACGTATTTTTTTCCCAAAATACACACCACTGCATTGCGTTATTGCTTATCTGCTAATCCTTTAACAATGAAGAAACCCTAAACTTTGCTACAACTGAAATAAATACGGGGTCGATCTACCTGGTTTTTGGATTTACGGAAGAAATGTAATTTAAAGTGAGAGATTTATCAAAAATTTCATGGTGCTCCCTGTAAAGGATTTGCATACTTAATTAGGGTTTATTACTCCTCGTACTTTTTGTACATACTATATTGATATTCACGCTTTATTCGTTTTGTATTTTATTTTCTAAAACTCTATCTACAACTTTTTTTTATATTCCTTTTAAGTTACAGCACCATTGATTTTACCCAAGCAAATTCTAAATAAAAGGAGATAACATTTTTAGGTCTAGAAAATATTTCCCCCATTTCACTTTTTTCTCTTCGTTCTCGATGGTCGTAATTGTTTTTCGAGAAAATTGATCGAAAATTTGCGCATCAATAAACTAAGGCGAGAAAATATGTAGCGATTTTCTAATTTAATACTTATTTTCTGAAACAATTGCTTGAAAATTGTTTTTTACTTTTTTGTTTTCTCTGCCTTGGGAACATGTTTGAAATAGCCAACCATAAATTATTTCTCAGATAATTTTCTATTTTACTGCACTGCACTAAAACTAATTTAAAATTAAGATTAAATCTAAACTAAGAACATTCAGATGTTCATGTAACATAAGGGGGGTCCATTAATTACGTAAGGTGCTCAGGGGGGAGGAAATCGAGCCGAATCTCAATAAATCACATTTGGGGTGAGGTTGTTCTTGGCAAATATCACTTAATTTTTACCTCTTGAATTAAATATGACACAAGAATACAGTTATATTCCCTAATACTATTCATCAATCTTACACCCAAAGCACAAATATTTAAAAAGCTCACGTAAGATTTGAGGGGTCAAGAAAGACCCTACTACATCTTAACAAGGAGTGAGGGGGATCAAAAAATCCTCAAAAATGCCTCACGTAATTAATGGATGAAAAGTATCGTTCATTACAGGCTCAGAAATGGATTTTTTCGTGCTTGCATGACTTCTGCATAGAGTAATAAATAAGAGAGATGTTAAATGTGTAGTGTTTTGTGGCACAAAGTTACCACTAGCGCCAACCTTGACTACTAGTACAAACTAGCACTCAAGAGGCGCGCTTTTCGAATTTAAAAGCTTTCAGCATACGCGTAATATTGTACAATATTTGTTTTTTAGGCTAAGTCAAGTCTTCAAAGACTAAGAAATAACATTATTCTGCTAAATCATTCAGCTGCAAATATTGTATTAGAGTAATATTATAGGGAATCAAACCACAATAATGTTTTTTATTTTTTATTTCGACGTTTCGGTAGCGTTCCAGCTACCGTTGTCAAGATTAACTAGCAATAAAATGAATAAAATAATTTTTGGTCCCTATCTGACACAACGAAAAAATGATAAGAATAAGAAAAAAGAATAAGTAATGCCACAAGGAACTTACAGAAAATATTATAGGGAGTTACGGTAGGAGAATGAAAAAACCCTTTGCAAGTGAGAAAATATAATAATATTAATTCAACATCTTTCATACAATAAGATATCCAAAATAACATACAAAAACAGACAATACCTGAATCTGAATTGGGATGGAAATTATACTCTGAAATTAGAAAGGAAGTGCAAATGTTGTCAATCTAAATGAATCTGTAAAATTATTTTTAAGGAAGTGATCTTCACGCAAATAACACCTTTCATTTTTAATAAGTAAGGTTCATTATTTCAAACCATTTATGACTTCGTTTAATATCTAGATCGGGAAACTTGAGAAAACTTCTTATTTGTATAATTTTCTGAGTTATTCAATTAACGTACCCACTTAAACAATTTGGCATCTTGAAGCACACACCAATATTACAGAGCAAGAATACAAATACATCAGTGTTTAAGATATTAAAGCATTAAAGCGCTTTTTCACATAGGTACCTCTAAATTACATTAATATAATATATTATGTGTATGTAGTAACTACCTACATACATATTATTTTGGTTTGAGTCACAAATTTTTGATAATCCTTCGTTATTGTCTGCAAAAAACGATAAAATGACAAAATAATGTTTCCATTACGAAAGCCCTGCCCAACCTCGAACGGTTAGGGTTAAAAATCTACTTTGTTAACTTACCTATGATAAGTGATGATAAATGCTGTGATAATAGTAGGTACCAATGATAAAAATAATTAATTTCTTCGCAGAAAGGCCAATGAGTGGATTAAATAAAAATAAATTCACAAATCACAACAACTAACCTCAAATTAAAATAATACTAAAAATGTAAAGTTTGTGTAAAGGGTTTGTTAGTTCAGTTAGTTGCTATAAAGTGCCGTGCGCTACTGGCTGCGCACAAACTTTGTGCCAGTTTCTTCCATATGTTTTAAGACCTCATTTATTACTCTATGACTTTCCATATGAGACGAAGCAAAAGCCGAAGAATTTGTCACGCGTTCAGGAGAGAAAATCCTTATTTCCAGACTCTTAATAAGCTACACAATTTTTTTTTAACTGACATTTTCGATAAAACATCAATTCATCTTGATACCCTGATATTTAAATCAGCGCTCTTCCAGCTACAATTTTAATTATCTTAAGAGTAATTAACTCCAATCTTTCATCATAGATCTACCGTGATTTAAGGATATCAAAGACATTCTAATTATTCCTCCTTTTCTTATAATGATTACTTTTCAGTTCATGTTTAGGCCACCCTTACACAACGACTCGTATTACTCACTTCCAATTAACGATTCAATTAATAACAATTAATTCTGCTCGATAGAACTTCACGTTTTATGTCAGAAGCTTTAAAAGGATCACACTTTTTATTTTCGTTTTATATTTTGTCGTGAAATAAAAGTAGTCGGATAAATTCATTTGAAATAACGATAAAATCGGAAGATTTTTAACTGTGATTCAACAAGCATCTTATTCATTACTAGAGTGTTTCGCTGACGTTAGTTTCAAAACCCTTGACAATTACTTCTCATTGATGGGAGAAAACGAAATGTCTTCGTTGGAAGTTACCATCAGAGTAAAATATTTGCTCTAGCTAGAGAAATATATGATAGAAAAATTCTAAAGTCAATAATTGGAATTTTTTTTCGTATTTTAATTCCTCTTACTTTCATGAACTCTCGTATAGAAAATATTGCAGATACATCATTGCCGATTTTTTTCCAACTTCATTTATAATTTGAGAATGTGCATCTGAAATTTCAGCTGAAAAATTCAAATTTTTTGGGCTCTATGATTTTTTGAGTCAATGCGTGTTTTTTGACATGTGAATGGTTTTTCCCCCACAAGTTGTAAAATACTTTCGAATAGCTGGAACGGCTCTAAAATGTATTGTATTTAATTGCCCAAACAGGACCTGAATTTACCCCGGTAAATCCAGTTAAATTTTCAGAATAAGGGTCGGATTAGGTGAATGGGATAAAAGTCTTGACTAAAAAACGGTCCCAAGGGAACTTTTATTCTCGACCACCTCTGAAAGGCACTATTTTCCTTAATGTTTTCGTCTGACCCAAATGATTTCAATTTCGCTTCAGGTTTGAAAAAAAAGTAAAATCAATTGTGCGACAAAAAGGCCAATTTATCTCACTTCACAGACCTTGAGGCACCGAACTTTCGGAGGTAAAAAATTAGAGAAAAATATGTTGTAAGGCGATAATATCGTTTTCTTTTCATGTAATTTATTTCCTAGAATGTAACAAGGAGCGAGTTGCTTTTGACAAGACCGTAGAAAAAAGTGGACAAGGAATCTATTCACTAATGGAGTGGTCGAAAACGGATCAGTTTAATAACTAAGTGAAAATTTTGACACGATAGATAGATAGTTATTTGGATGGAAAGAATAAATTAGAACCAAACAGAATGCAGCATAACAGAATGATGGATTTAGTGAGAGCATTATACCTACATTTTGTAGCTTTTTCTTGTATATCTTTACTTGTGTATTCACTTATTTATAGTTATAAATATTGTCACTGCCAAAAGAATGAAAAATTGATCTTCCACTTTCAAACTGTTGATAATTGGGCAATCCTAAGAGCTTTCGAATAAAATTCAATATGGCGTCCCATGGAAAACAAAAATATTGTTTTTCTCCGATTGTTAGATTTTTAACTGTGATTCAACAAGCATCTTATTCATTACAAGAGTGTTCCGCTGACGTTAGCTTCAAAACCCTTGACAATTACTTCTCATTGATGGGAGAGAATCGAAATGTCTTCGTTGGAAGTAAGGATCAAAGTGAAATATTTACTCTAGCTAGATAAATATTGATTAGATTATTTGTCAAAAAAAGAATTGTTGCTCGACCAGCTTCTCAGGGTGAACGTGAAAACTATCAATCACATTGATTTTGCCAATCTTGTACAGAGTGATCTATTGGCAAAGGCACACGAAGTGAAGGTAGATGAAGCAAATTGGAAGTTTTTTCGGATTTCCATTTCTCTCGCTTTCATGAACCCTCGTTTATAAAATATCATAGATACATCATCACCGATTTTTTCCCATCTTCATTTGTAGTTTGGGAATGCGCATCTAGAATTTCAGCTCAAAAAACCCATTATTTTGGGCTCTATGATTTTTTGAATCAATGCGTGTTTTTGACATGTGAATGGTTTTTCCCCCACAATACTTTCAAATAGCTGGAACGGCTCTAAAATGTATTGTATTTAATTACCCAAACAGGACCTGAATTTTCCCACTTATTTATAGTTATAAATATTGTCATTATAACTGCAAAAACAATGAAAATTGATCTTTCACTTTCAAACTGTTAATAATTAGGCAATCCTGAGAGCTTTCAAATAAAATTCAATATGGCGTCCCATGGCAAACAAAAATATTGTTTTTCTCCGATTGTGGGAAAAGTGAAACTATTTTGACCTGTTTTCTATGCGCAAAGCTCAACATTCCAGAATAGTGGGCAGCTGCTCAGCAATTAGAAAATAACAGTGCAGTCATATTCTTACCACACGCTACAGCAGTGCGGTAATGTTACAAATGGATTATTACAATAAAATGAAACAAAGTATGGTTTTAATTTTTATATTGATAAAGTTGTTATAAAAGAAACATCTAATTTATAACAATATTCTTGAACACAAATTAATTGTTGATAATATTCACATTTATTGCACAGTTTGTACAATTTGTAAATTGTACTGGAGGCAAAGAGAATTTATAGACGTTGAAGCTGCATGGCTTATTGTTTGGTTTATCTCGTTTCGATCATTTCCATTTGAAGTCGAAGCAGGGGTGTTGAATATTTTATTAGCCACTTCTACTTTATTATTAAGTAATTCGTTAATATATTCAATCAGAGAAAAATTGTTTCACTTTTGTCATAACAAAGTAATTTCCATGGTTACCACTTCTATATTTCAATATGAACATAACATCTTGAATGAAATATTTTTCAATTCATTTCTTAAATTGAAATCAACGATCGAAGAAAAAATAGTATGTATAATTCGTGGGAAAAGCATATTCCCACTAATTATATTACACAATATACTATTATTTATTAGTTATTTGTGTATTTAGAGAGCGAAGTAACAAATTGCCGCTTGAGAAAAAAATTTGCAGCGATCTTTTGAAAGCGGTAATTTCACTTTACGTTCGAAAAAACCACATAATTTGTTCTACAATCGCGTAAAAATTAATTCACTACGATATGCAGATGAAAGCCAGCTTGGTATCTGGAAAACAGTATCTTTATATCCTTGTTGTATAAATAACTTTTGAAGTGGCTCAAAAAAACATTGTGTGTCTTAAAATTGACCTTTTTTGTAAGCTTAAGTGAAAGCTCACACAATTCCGCTGTCAATACTTTGTTTTCTTATTGGGACAAAGTTTCCTTTCAGAAAATCGTAAAAATATTTTACTTTTATAGTAGTTAGTAATAAAACCACAAAATAGATCACAAAAAAGCTGATTTTGCGTAAACAAAGGGAATATATATATTTATTTTATTCTGTAACAATTTAAGTATTGTTGTGTTTTTAGGTTTTTCTATAGCTGTCGATAAAATAAATCACGATCTTTTTCATTACTTATGGTTTTTCCGGTTCAGTTGATAAATTATTAACGCAGTATTTATCCAACAGGTGTTAAAAATCTCTTCTATTTTTACGTGTCTACAGAGTCCTTTAAATTAATAATTATTACAAATTCATTTATATTTTATAGAGTGAGTACATGTTTTGACGATGAACTTGTTGAATAACACGTTATTACTAAAGATATGATTTTTAAAGCAGGTATTAATATTATCATCATCCTACAGTATATATAGTGTATAAGGAACATTCTGCATACCTACGCATTTTCTGGAAATTATTTTTTCGAATGGCGCCACCGATTACCAACAAGCGAAATTTATTACGTATTCGATGTCTATTGATAGCAAGCGGGGAAATCGTTTTGTAGGATTTTATAGCCCCGTGAAGGCACAAATTATACTAACGATCACATTATCGTGGTTTTCAGAAGTCTTTTCGAGCAGATAGGTATATGTAAATCTGATTATCGGAAAATAAACTAAAAATGTTTCAACATTTATGTATCTGTATCTGTAGAGTAGGGAGAGAGTGTGTGTAAGCTCACAGCACTTAGGCCACATGTGACCCATTGTACATCCTCCCGAGGAGCTATCTTATTGACGATAACTCCAGACACTCGCATAAGACATGCCTGACAGTTCCATCTTCCTGTTCACACATCCTGCATAGAAGTGTGTCCACTAGCCCCATAGTATGGAGGTGTTTTCTTAGTTGACAGTTGCCATTCAGAAATCCTACTGTTAAACGAAGGTTTTTTCTGGTCATCGCCAAATATTTTTTGGTGCCAACTTCCTAGTGTCGCCCAGGGTGATCCTGTCAAGACTGCATCCTTTGATTCCATCCCATCTCTAAAGGGATTGAGCATGGGTGTAACGTTTGGCTAGTTCCGCAATTGTCGAAGTCGTTGGACCGTAGGTGTCGCTGGGTTCTAAAATTTTTAGTCCAGCCGCTTCCCTGGCTAAAGAATCGACAATGCGATTACCTTTATTCCACCTCAGGATAACATTGTTATCTGCCAAGGCGTTAGCTAAATCTTGGTGGCACTCTAGAGCTTGCCCCGATATAACATTTCATCATTTTATTATATATATACAAGGCTATACACTCCGGTTGGAGTTGTAGCCGCTCAAATTGAGCTCTGTTGACCCTGTGTCTTGTGGGGGGTCAGCCCACGTTTTCCTTGCTGTTTATCTACAATTTATTAGAGGTTTTTGCAGTTTCAACAATTGTTCTCCACTTCTTTTTGTCCAGCATCTGTCTCTCCCCGCCTTGTACTCCTAAAATTTTTATATCTTTCACAACCTGATCTTCCCATCTAATTTTTGGTCTTCCTGGTAATCTTTCCTCATTCGGTCTCCATTCTGTAATTCTCCTCACCTCCTGTCCTTTCTCCATTCTTTTAACATGTCCATACCAACGAATCCTTTTTGATTTAATTGTGTTTACTATGTCCTCATTTTCTAATATATTTCTAATTTCATAATTCATAAGTCTTCGGTACTCGTTATACCCTAGTTTGACTGGTCCATAAATTTTTCTAATTATTCTTCTTTCATATATCCTTAGTTGCTCTTCGTCCTCATTTGTCAATCTAATAGTTTCTGCCGCATATGTAACCACCGGTTTTATCGCCGTCCTGTAGACTCTTAATTTTGTTGCTCGGCTTATTCTCTTACTTTGCATGATGTTTTTAAATTTATTATATGCTCTATACCCCGCTTGAATTCTTTGCCTTATCTCGATTTTTGTGTCGTTTTTGTTACTAATAATTGTTCATTTTATTACTTATTGCAATTCAACGTCTTAGATCTGCTGTGCGCCGACTTCTAAGAGGTAGTGGCACTCCAAAGCTTCCTATTGTCTCACAACTTTCTGACTTACCTAGTTTGACACTAATATGGAGTCTAACTACTCTTGAGGAAAATGCTAAATGGCAGTCTATTAACTGTAGGTTCTTCTTCCACGCACTCTGCCAGGTATGACTCTATTAAAAGTTGTCCCAGCTCCCATCTCATGGGTCGGTTTCCCACTTATTGTATAGCTCGGTATACAAATTACTGTATAATCTCCTAGCTAGCCTCTGCCCTCTGGCCAATCTATGGGTAGCTGATCTATCTTCGCCTTGAATGTAGACATGGAGTAGCAGTAGATTTAGCAAGGGATTATCCTCATAGTTCACGTGGCTACTACTTAACTTTTGGATCACCTCAGCTTGCCTAATCTTTGTCACCGAATCATGAGTATGATGAGTTGGTATATATGATTACTTTTGGTTGTAGCCATCAGCTGCTCTCGCAAAATTTTGTACACAGGTTGAGAGCTACCGTACTGTTTTGGACCAATTTCTGTAGGTGTTGATTCCATATAAATTGGAGTTCAAGTATTTTGTCTCTTGTGCAATTGGAGTTTACACCCTGTTAAGAACTTGTAGCCTCTCCTCTCAGTATTTTCTTCTTGGTTCAAACTACAATCGTAGTTCTAAGAGGGTTTACAGTTAGTTCCTCTTCTTGACACTACTTGTTGATTAAATTTGTTGTAGAATTTACCTTTTACAATAATTGCAAGATCGTTGACGTCCTTCAAATTCCTATGTACTTTAAATAGCGCCAATGAAATTTGGGAGCAGGAGATATTTGGTGGATCGGACATTCGGGAAGGTGAACTACTTCTTGACACAGGCGCTCACAGGGCATGGGTCGAGTCGAGAGTGGGTTACCTCCACAAGATTTGGAAAAGAGAAACTGGAGTGTGCGACAGATGTGGAAGTGGAGGATGATGTGGGACATGTGTTTAGTTGTTGGGAGAACGAGGAAGTTTTGAATAAGCTGAAAAATAAACTGGGAGAGGCGGTGTATTGGAAAAATATGGTGGAGATTATGTTGAGGGGCGAGGAGGAATGGATGGCGCAGTAGAGAGCATGATTAGGGAAAGAGAAGTACTCGACATGGCATGTGAGAGGTAAGAGTAATAGAAGGGAGAAGATGCCGTCTTCAAGTATGCTAGAGTAGTGATTTCAAAGCGGGAGTAGTTTAAGGTGGATTTGGTTGGTAGGCATTCCCGTGGGCATAAGTCCAGCACTGTCTGGGTACACGGCCTGAAAAAAAAACGGAAGACAGCTGGAACCAGCCAAATCTCGCTAAAGTGAAATTCAACATTGCGTCTAATCCATAGAAACAATAATTTATGAATGTTTATACTTTAGTGAAAATATTACTTGAGAAAATAAAATTATATACATAAAGTTGAATGCATGAAATATTATTATGAGAGAAACAGCATTTTAAATGAGCACCAGCTTCTATTCTTTCTCTCCCATTACCCAATATTCTTCAAAAGAAAAATTCACCAATGCGAAAGCCATTACCGAATATATATTTCAACGAAATCCTTCTCGAGAAAAGTGCAATATAATGTTCCTTCACGCACAATCACCCTTGCTCAATCTATGATATTTTTCAATATATCATTATCAATGGTTCATCAATCATTTTGTCAAGAATGGCCGTTGAATTACTAGTAGAAGTGTAGATTTAAGATTCTTTACGTTGCTAATTTATCAAATCCATCTTATAAAACTTCGTCTAAATCGAGAAACTTTCCAGAGAATAGAAACTTGAGTGCATTTGTTTGTTTCAACTTAGTTCTTGTTGTTTATTTAATCTATGGAGACTGTGCTTTATTAAAATTGTGCATAAAGCAATGGAGGAATCCTCTCGACCTGCAAATAAAGAGTTGGGCAACAATAGGAGCTATGAGACTAGTTAACGAGTGATTCCAAATATCCTAACACAAAAATCCAAAGAATTTTATTCAAGTGACTTTGGGGACGATGGAGACTTCAACTGTCATTTTTATTGGAAAATAGCATTAAATGAATCTATTATCTTTGATGTTCAATTATTTATGAAGTAATCAAATCTCGTACGAAAGGAAGGAAACTATTCTTTTTAGTAGTGAACTGAAAAAGAACATTACAAAGTGAAAATTCCTTGCAGTGCCACTTGACGTAGGGTGTAGAATGTTTACGATTCAACTCGACAACGGTGAAGAAGACAAGGGCTGAGCTATATCTATACAACTGCAGTTAAAATATCTGCTCGGATTAAACAATTAAGATAAAACATCGTAAATTTCCAGTTGAAAAACAAGAAGTCACGATTTGAGACAATAAGCTGCCAACTAAAGAAAGAACCAGTGAGACATCCCTACCATTAAATGGAATTGGAAGAGAAACGTGCCTTGACGACTATTTCAGGCCCTTTTGCTCCGTGAGATCCACTTAAATATCCTTCTGTTGATCAACTAGGACAAATATTGTCCGGGTTGTTAGCGATTTTCACAATGTGCCGAGTTAATGCAATTCACGGCTCAGAAAAAGAGAACGGAAAATTAAATTGGTTTTCAAATTACCACTATAAAAAATTCAATAACACCAAACAAAAATTTAATCAATATCTTTATTGTTCTAAGGTTTATTTTCAAGGAATTGTACACTATAAATACCAAAACTATTTGGTCTTACTTTTACGGAAATATTAAATATAAGATGTGAAGTGCAAGCTGTTTTGATAAGACCACTTGCTTTAGATTGGAAATTCTTGTTGGTAACGCTGGTATATACGTGATCAGAGTTCATAACGTCATATACATTTTTCTGAACAATTTGCTAATTCAGCTGAGGGTCGATTTCATGATATATGTTTAGTAGAGTCGACTTTACGTTAAAAAGGCTCTCAGGTAGTGAGTTGAATTTTCTTATTTCATGTATTTTCACACCACACATTTTCTTTCCATCATAAATGTACTATTAGCACTTCAATATACAGAAAATATCAATCAAAATCCAAATAAAAGCACAATATTATTAAATAGATATTTTGGGAACGACCAGAATGTAAAAAAAGCTTGTCTATCTTTTTGGTCATTGCTACTTTTTATCAAATTTTCATCCTCGCTTATCAACCCTTAGTATGACTTGGAATTGTGTGCCATGTGTTGAGCTTAATGCTAAGGTAGTAACCAAGAAATGCACCCAAGAAGTTGATTGCTCAAGTTTCCTGAACATTTTCAATGTCCACTGTAGCATCTATTATCCAGTTTAGGTCTAATTCCACTTGTTTTTATCTTTCTATCTATATCAATAACCAATAAATTAATTTTCTAGTTCCAGAACTCACCTACATCGCAAAGGCAGAAGAGTCTTTGCCGCTTTTATTGACTTGAAGCGCGCATTTGACTCTATTAATCATCCCCTCTTATGGCAAAAATTATTTAAGCTGGGTGTCAGTTCTAAATTTATTCGCCTAGTCAGAGCTCTGTATGACAAATCATCTTTTTGTGTAAAAGTTAACAATGAATACTCTAAATTCTTTGAAATAAATGAGGGCGTTCTGCAGGGAGAACCATTGAGTCCCTTGCTTTTCTCACTATTCATTGCTGATATTGACGACTTTTTCAGAAAATCTGGTATGGTCGGAATTAATATTGATAACAGGAATGATTTGTTACTTCTGTTGTATGCGGACGATTTGGTTATCCTTGCTGACTCTGAAATAGATCTGGCTAGGAAGCTACGCACCCTTGAACAATATACTTGCCTTAACAAACTTACTGTTAATAATTCTAAATCTAAAATTATGTGTTTCTCGAGAGGCGGCCACAAAATAACAAGAAATTACAAATTTCTGTTCAACAAATTAGAAATCGAGATGACTAACCACTATACATACTTAGGGGTTACTCTCACTTGTTCTTCATTATTTCGCGAACACGCAATGAATACCTCTTCTAAATGCAAACAAGCCATAGGTGCTGTCATGAATATGCTTTCACGTTCAAAAACAACTTCCTGGCAATCGCGCATAACCCTGTATCATTCCATAGTAATTAATACACTTGCCAACTCGGTCCCTGTCTGGGGTCTGCGTTATCTTAACATTGTTGAAAAAACCCAAGTTGGTTTTTTCAAAAGATTACTCCTATTACCGCTAAACACTCCTGATTATTTAGTACGCCTTGAGGTGGGTGTTGTTAGGCTTGATTATACGGTATTTAAGTTGTGCCTCAACTGGTTATTAAAAATGTTTTCTTTTGCAAACACTAGATTGCCAAATATTGTCTTTCTCAGGCTCTTAGAGTTAGAGGACTTTGACAACCCCTGCTATAACTGGGCCCTACAAATGAAACAGATTTTTATAGATCTCGGGTTGAACGACATGTGGAATAACCTCTCTTTTGGTTCACTAAAAAGCCATTACGATGCAATTCTTGAGAATTTTAAACAAAAATTGTATAGTTCCGACTTACAACGCCTTGCTAATAGTAATTACTGTGTAATATAATAAACATTTAACAGTCACTTCAGGTTCTGCAGATTATCTAACTAGTAAACTGCCGATTAAATTAGTTCGAATATTTTGTCAGATCCGTTTATGTTCGAAGACTTTTGTTAGAATAACGTATAAGGGAAGTATTTATACCATTAATCAAGAAGAAATTTGTACTCTGTGCAACTCGCGTCAAAATGAAACACTTGAACATATTGTGCTTCAATGCAGGATGTATGATTGTATTAGAGTGCAAATTATTAAAAATCTGCATAATTTTGATGATTTCATTGCCTTATTAAATACTCCTTCCTTGGCGGATTTCAGGCAAATTTCGAATTATTTTATTGGCCAAAATTCGTTCATTTATTATAAACGAATAGCTTGGGTTTTACACAAATATTGTTTTCGCTCTTTTATTGTTTATTTTCATTGTGATTTTGCCGCATGAACTGTGTATTTATTTATAGACTCTGTTCCGGATTTCTTGCTATATTGATTTGTATCAATTTGAAGCAATAAAGATATTATTATTATTATTATTATTATTATTAAGGAAGAAATTTTCATCCTACAGTCTTACTAAGTTCTAACCATTTATTTTCCCTTTCAATTTTGAAACAATTTTCGCAAAGATATTATACCGACCACCTTATCAAAGCATAAATTACCCTCGGACCTCAACGCTACAAGCGTTTTCACGGTAAATCCTACTACTTGCTAAGAGCAACTCTCGCAAGTGTATTGAGCTTGCGGATGAAACTCTTAGAGACGTGTTTACACATGTTTAGAGAATTGTTACCGCAAGAGCCCGTCACGTACCGAAAATAAAATAGCAGGACTCGACATTTTCAGTAATACGGTGAATATAATAAAACAGCTGTGGTATATTATACAGGGTTGGGATATACAGATGCGAGAAGTTGATGTTTTCGCCGAGCAAATGGATAACTTTGGATGATACATTAGAAATGGTAATGAGCTAAAAGAATCCCGTTTTTCGGTCAAATGTAAGTCAATGCTCGTCGAGGTATGTAGTAGCCAGGACAGTAGTTGTTGACTCCTGATTTGGAGTAAATATCAAGAGGTAGGAAATAGTATAGTGTGCAACATGTGGGAAAGTACTTTTATCACTCGTGTGTTTGCGTCAATCGCCCTTCGGGCTCGTGCCACAAACTTTCACACTCGTAAGAAAAGTTGAACTTTCCTCACATGTTGCACACTATATTTTTCCTACAACTGCACAAATTTGAAGAATACAATGGTCAGTAAAATAAAAAGTTTTTGTCAATTTTATTTGATTCTCCATATAAATGTATGTCACTTTTCCCACGAGCGCAGAAAAGTGGTAAAAGTGATTTGCGTACAGGTTTTACACAATATTTTTTCTACAGCCACATTTATTAATGGAAGAAATACAGCAATTTATATATTTATTTTATTTAAACTGAACGGAAAGAGCTTACAATATGGAAATAAATAGAAAAATCAGTTGGATGTATAATTAATTGTGAAATTTGAACAAATTTTCGGTTGCAGTTCGAGTCTTTTCGGGCAGTTATCTCCGAGGTCTTATCCTGCCTACGTCTCAGAGATAATTGACGAGTCGTAGAAGAGAGTCGCTTTCTTATAGGAGCAGAAGATGAAGGGGATGCTGGTGAGAAAACGGTGGGCGTGATTTTGGTTAGTGGTAAATGGTTGTTGGGTGATGACTTCTATCACGTTGGTAATCGTAGACAATAATGGTAGGGGTGATATTGATTGGTTGTAAATGGTTGTTGGGTAATGGTTTCCATCTTGTTGGTAATCGTAGGCAATGGTAGGCGTGATATTGAATGGTTGTAAATAGTTGTTGGGTAATGGTTCTAGAAAAATCGACCAAATGACATTTTTTAATTTGATATTGGGCTAAATTTTGGACGAATGAAGAATATTCAGGAGTTCTATCTATGCTGGACTCGACGATTTTTTTGGCCTATGTAAGTTTGAGGAGCAATTACAACAGGGAACCTCATACACACCCTGATTTCCATTGGGGACTTTATCTTTTGCTGTCCTAACTAGGTGGAAAATTAGTCACTGGTGAAGATGGTTATTATGCCTGCGACCCCCTATTGATTTTGTCGATGACACTTTGGAGATAAGGAAGAATTATACGATTTTCTAGCTGAGTGTATTCAAGACGAAAAGCGGGAAGCTAGATGTCTTTGGATGGTTCTAACCGCTTTGTAGAAGATTATTTTCTAATGCCCTCCCTAACCTACCTTTTCCTATATCTTGATAACGACTACAAATAAGGAGTCGAAACGTCGGAAAAATGATAAATATGTGAAATAAAAGTCGTGAATGTGTTATAATTTGATCAGTAAAATATCTGAGACTGTCTATTCGGCATTCGAACATTGAACGGCGACACGGTTGATGGCAATGCCAATATGAAACCCAATGTATTGTGAATTTCGGTGCTTAGGGCTGTTCAGCGAAGCAACTTCAATGAAATGATCAATGCTCATTTACATAAAAATGTAGACAGCGAAATGAATAGCGAACACGGCCAATAACAGTCACCGCCGAGAAAAATCTTTATTGCTTTGTACTAAACTGCTTTTTCGGATGAATGCTTGTAAATGCATGTCAACCGAATTTATTCTCGCGTACAATATATCTATGAATTTGCTCGATAATACTTTCCGTATACACAACACTTACTTCAAGAATGCCACTGTTATTCTCCGAATAAAGTTTTTAATAGAATTTTATTTCCAGCTGGTAGAAAATTCACTGCAATCGAAGGAAAAAGGAGCAAGTATCAACATTTCGAGCTCTAGTCGCTAAAAACAGTCTTCAGTCATCGAGAACAAGCAGTGGAATGTGGTGGAAGATTGTCTTTTTTTAATATTATTCCAAAGGTGTTCCACAAGGTTAAATTATGGGCCCTCTGTTTTTTAAAGCGTTAAAACGGTATCTGGTGTTTGGTATTCCATTGAAATATCTTAGTACTTAATTTACAAGTTTTTGAAACGAATATTTAAGGAGAGAACTGGAAATTAAGAAGTCCTAAATGTTTGCAACTTTCACTACAGATACGTCACAAACCTAATTATATGTCTTATGAACTAATAGCCAGTTACAAAAAGGCCATTTGAATTTGAAAAAGAAGTGAATAAATTGACAGGCAGCATATCAAAATAAAGAAACAAATCAAGGATCTGGCATAATTTTAGACTAGATCTTCATTTCAAAAAGCAGATTTTTGAAAATTTACAAGAAGCCTATACAAATTTACGTCTAGTTTATCAAATCAAACATATGTAAACAATTAAGTTAAAAAGCCTTGGCCTTGACTAAGCAATATTCACAGTCGTTCAGGAATGCTAGACTTTTCCTGATTAGAAATGAACAAGGAGATAATTATTAATGTGATTGAGAGTAGTTATCTTCAGTCAGTCACTAAACGTGTTATATATTTTTTTCGGGCCGAGATGGGAAACTTATGTGCAACCTGCATCTCTAAAAATTTACAGAAAACATTTAATATCTGGATAACGGTAAGGTTTAGGTATAGGAAAGTATACATGAACTTGCCTTATTTTTTTCTCCTGAACGCATTAAAATAGAAAAAACAGGGTGGTACTATTTAAAAAAATGAAGAAATTTGATATTTAAACTTTGAACACTTTTTATACACACCCTGTATAAAATGAAAAAATTTCAACATAGATTCGAATACGTTTGACCTTGCTTAAGGCAACCGAAGAGAAACCATTTTCATATCTTCAAGGGTCCTCTCGTAAAAAAATAATTTATAAGGGTCTTCAACGGTCAAATTTTCTACAAAAAAATTAATAACTCAAAAAGTGTGCATTTTTCGAAAAAAGTTTTTAGACAAAAGTATAATAAAATATTACGTAGATTTCAAAAATGTATTAATATACAGGGTGTTCTATTTAAAATAACAAAGTTACAGTCGACTTCCGGTAGAAACGGAAGTCGGCCATCTTTGAAAATATTTTAGTTGAAAAGATCGTATCCGAAAACCCAAACGTAGAAATTTTCGTGATTTTACTATGAGTATTTTGCCATATACAGATAGTTTTCACTCGTCGTGGGACACCCTGTATATAGCAGCTGGAAACGCGAGAGAAAGACCTTGAAGTGGACGACCAAGAAAGACCTTCTCCGGTCCGAACAAGATCCTTATCTTTGTATACTCTTAAAGATTCTCTGAGTACTTGTCCAATCACACAACAGCTTCTGTTTGACATTTTTGAAATAGTTTTATTTATACCATCATTGATTATAAAAAAACCTTTGAATAACATGGCTTTGAAAAATACCAGAATTCTGTATAAATATCTCGTCTATGATGCTAATTAATCATATTTCCGATATTTTCTGAATTCTGTAATATATTGGAATGATTCTTTTGATGTCGGCTATTCCTTGATCATTATAAGCAACTGAAAGGTTTTTGTATGTGAATAATAACGAATATAATGAGCCATAAAAGAGAATAAGAAAAAAAACATAAACATAAAGGCACAAATTAGAGTCTTGAGGCCCATTAAAAATATAAATTCAAGCATGAAATGTTTCCATCGACAGTTGTGTGAAAGTCAAGTGAATTTTACATTTTCATTTGGTTTTACGTTCTACGGGCTGGTTTTAATTTCAATCACCGGTTTTCAAAGGGGGTTGTTATTTTAAGGTTTCGTTATATACACTGCAAGATAGATGGTAGAATAATCTCGAGTGGGAGGTGATTTTTCTATAAAATTATTTTTCAAACGTTCCTGCTACATTATAAGAGGATGAAATGAATTTTGTGAGATAAAATAGTTATTTATGTACCAAGGGTATAAATAGATGTTTATGCCCTGAGGGTTTGTAAGTCGCCCGAGTGTATACACATCTGTTTATGCCTGCGGTACATACAAACTTTTATGTCATACTAGTTCGTTACTGCAATCCAATTTCAATACAAATCAGTGTTTTAAAAAATCCGGTTTGAATTAATAGGTGAATGTTGACAAACTTAAATGTCATAATATCACAATAAATTTTATATGTGTCAAAGTTAGAAGTCAAAATGAACGAAGATTTTGAAATTCCTGACGAAATTATTGAAAAAGCAAAGAAAGTAACTGTAAATCTGTTGCCAAAAAAGTCTAAAGAAGCTTACGACATGGTTATTAAATGAGTTGAACAAAGCATTATTTCTCTTTATGCCCGCGCGGGCCATAAAGTGAACGACATTAGATAGTTGGTAACTAAGCAATAAAACACAATAATGAACTAGTATGACATAAATATTATTTAAAATCTGTTGTCTAGAAAAAAAATGTTTCGTCCAAGAATATCCCCGACGTACAAAAACCCATCCCATAATCTCCCCAGCCAAAAAATCCTGTTCAAGAATATCATTAACTGAAAATATATGTTAAAGAAAGTAGAGGTGAAAGAAAAGATATCTATTCCCTTCCCCTTCTCGAAAAAAGTATCAAATCAATATTTATGTCTATCTATATAAATACATATTTCCTTCCCCTTCTCAATAAAATATAAAATAATTTGCATTCCACAAGAAGTTTTCCGAGAAGGGGAAGGCTATAATTTTTTTGTTTTTTTTGCCTTCCCCACCCTGAAATAAAATGTGCGACTGTGGGAATATATTTAAATAGAACATTGATATTAATATTGTGCTAGTTATTTTAAAGTTTCCAAATATTATTTATAATAATTAAATTCAAGGATATTTTTGGAAAATATTTTTCCAAGCTAGTGATAATATTGGAGGGGTTCTTTTTGTTGGGGGATATTACGGGATGGGTTTTCTTTGGCAGGATATTTTTGACAGGGTATTTAGTCCTAAACCCCTCATTTTTGTTCACCCTCGTATACAAAACATGGTTACGATGCTGCTGATTATTTTTTTCCATATCTATCCATCATTTGAGAGTGTGTATCTGAAATGTCAGCTCAATATTCCTATTATTATGGACTCTATGATTTTTTTACTAAATGCGTGTTTTTTGACTATTACATGAATGTTTTAATTTGACAGACGAGATTTCAATGCTAAGAAATCTGTTGATTAACCAAAAATAATGTAATTTGAGCAAACAACGATTGAATGGACATTAGACCTGTCCTTAAGAAGGGCAAAATCGAATTTTAATGGTCTTACCCCCCAAATTGGTTCGTAATAATTAAAAAAAAAATGATAATTATGGCAGCGGTAGAAAACTCACGAAAAATCAATGCTTATGGGAAAAAGTAAGGCTTCCTAGCGGTTGGTAAATATTGAGGGAAAAATTATAAAAAATTCTGACATTTTTTTGAATTATTACTAACCAATTTGGGGGGTAAGACCATTAAAATTCGATTTTGCCCTTCTCAAGGACAGGTCGAATGGACAAGAGTGCTAAATACTATTTTTTGGCATAATTGATAACAATTTTGTTCGTAGAATATCAAATTAGTTCCCAAGAATTTTCTTTTTGATTGATTTTGATAAATTTTCAAATAACTTTTTGCTCCATTACATATATTACAGTAGAATTTTCGATTTACTGACATACACCTTTCGCAAAACACCCTGAAAAATATTTTGATTGATGTTGGACGAGGAAAAACTTTATAGTTATTGGTGGAAGTATATCTATCACCACGTATACCGCCGAGGACTATGAAAAATAGCGGAGTTTCGTGTTTTTTCTCGTTCCCGCATATTGCAGCACTTCTTTTCGCGTTCTCATTTCAGGCTTTGGACTGAATTCTCTATGAAATATGGCGCTAGATGTTACACAAAAAAATGAATATCACAAGGGAAATGACGTGCTATTTTTCACGGACAGTGGTAACTTTAATATTCGGATTGGTTCAGTGACTGATTGGTATACTCGTGAAGTATGTAACTTTTTTTATAAAAAAATATCGTGGAGATATACAAATGTTGAATAGATAACCGGCCAAGAGCGAGACAGACTCGCACTCACTATATAACAAATTAAAAAACAAACCAAAAGAAAAATATTAGTCCACACAGCCATTCGAATCTTCTGTTTATTAGTAATGAGCTTGTGTATGTATGTATGTTCGATTTTGGGGTGACATTCACTGAGACCTAGAAGATCTATTCCGCCCCCTCACTTCTAATAAGTTCCTTAGGAGAGTCTCAAAAACTAGTAGTTCCTTTAGTCCTATTTCCCGGAGGAATTTTAGGATGTCTGCAGGCTTCAACTTAGGCAAATGTTCCTCTTCTATCCAGTAATCTCCTAGGTGCTGTGATCTAGGATTCTGAAGTGCTGTGCAGTTGAAAAGTATGTGGATGGAAGTTTCTTCTTCCATTCCACAAAATCTGCATTCTTCTTCCTCCACTATTTTGAGCTTTTTCAGGTGTCCATTCAGGCGACAATGTCCCGTTAGGATCCCTGTTAAAACACTTAGCGCAGTTTTACTTTGACTTATGCATTCTTTTGATCTCAACAGGTTGTAGTCACCCAGAAGAGTCTTTGATTGTATAAGCCCTACTAGATCTTTCCAATGGTCAGATCATCTCTTTTTCTCGGCTTTACTTATTTCTTCCAATATTACATTGGGGCTGATTCCGCAAAAGGGTTCAGGCCCCCAGAAAGGTATTTCAGTACCCCTCTTTGCTAGTTCATCTGCTATTTCATTTCCTTCTATTCCAGTGTGTCCTGGAATCCATAGTAAGGTGACTTAGGTTCTCGCCTAGCTCATTGAGTTTGTCTAGGCATTCCCACACCATTTTGTAACTGTTTACACAAGAGCTCAGTGCCTTAATGGCTGCTTGACTATCCGACATTATAATAATCCTTTGTCTTCTGTATCCTTTATCAATATTGAACTGGGCGCACTTTATTATGGCGTGGATTTCCGCTTGAAAGATACTTGGGGTTTTTCCCAAGCTTTCAGAGTGTTTGGTTTCTGGCCCGAACACTCCTATCCCAGTCCCTTCTATTAATTTTGAGCCGTCTGAGTACCATTGAATGGCATTCTTTCCAAGTCTGGTAATGGTATTTGGATCCCATTCCTTCTTGTTGCTAATTTCCGTAACGAATTTCTTTGAAAAGTAATACTTTTTCATCATACCGTCTTGTGGCATGTCCCAGGTTGTCAGATTTCTAAGAAGTGAGGAGGTGATTTTTTCTAATGATTTTCCCTCTACTTAGTCTGTATCTTGTTCTTTCTGCAACACTTTCCACCACCATATGTAGAGGGGTGAGGTTGAGAATCACTTCCATGGCTGCTGTTGGGCATGTTCTCATTGCTCCTGTAATGCATATACAGGCTAGTCTTTGAATTTTGGAGAGGTTTTCTCTCGTCGTCAATAGGCTAGTTCTACTACTCCACGCAATGGCTCCATAACTGATGATTGGTCTCACTATGGCAGTGTATATCCATCATAGGATTTTTGGGTTACAGCCCCAGTTTCTTCCTGCCAGATTCCTGCACACCATTAGAGCCATTTTTGCTTTGTATGTAATCTCCTTTACGTGTTTGTTCCACAGGAGTTTACTGTCTAGAGTGCAGTAATGAGCTTAATCACCGTGGTATGGTATTGACAGACATTTTTTATGGGCATTCTCGTGATCTACTGATCTAAATTGGCGGTTTTCCACATATAAAAGTGTCTAAAAAATTTAGTTCAAATTTTAGAAAATTTCAAATAGTGAATATGTCGAAAATACATTCGAATTTTTGTGTGCTGTTCTTGATCGCTTTCCACCCTTGTTAGTAGACCAGAAAGTTTGATTCATTGGATTTAAGTAGACCAATTTGAGAGAATTTTCCAAATAAAAGACATATCGAAATTCCGCGGGTCGCACGCCACTGCTAAAACTTTTCAGGTCTCTGCAGATTTTGTCATCCAATATTGAAATTTTTGATTTAAATTGGGATGATGTCTACTTTGATTTGACAAAGTTAGAAGGCATTATTATCATCAGTTTAACCCGCCGTCTGTTCATTTTTCATACCCATTCAAAATTCTAAATTAGATACTTAACGATGTCACGTTGACTGAAAAACGCTTTGATATTTCCGTTTTCCAAAGAATCCTGACATCTTTTTAACGACCATTTCTGTTCAAACTCTTTTTACTCTTCATTTCTAATATTCCGATTGAAAAGTTTTTTCAAGACACTTTAAAATGACGTTAAAACGAAATTAATTGACAATAAAATCACAGCAGCTGTCAATTTAAGCCGTTGACAGGTAGTGTCATACTTCAACAAAAGATTTTGACCGGCATTTCACACATCAAGAGTGCGTTCGAAAAATGGTTAAACTTTACCCAAAGGAGTGAGAGTATAGTTGAAATAATACCCTTTTCGGTGTGCGTCATCGATTGTTAATCTCCTTCTATCACATTACGTAGGAAGAAATGGTAAAAAAGGCATGTCTGTGATTAATCCTGATCAAGAATATCACAATGATGAACCGTTTGAATGTTTTATAAACGTTAACCCTTTGACTTACAAAAATTTGATTGGTTGATGTTTAGATTACGCGCCAGCGAAACCTATCAATCGAGAGCTTAAAATACTATGAAGGCGTTACTTTCGTAGCGGCAATAAGTCTTATGTCTTTTTCTACTGTCACACTGACAGTTCTTGACAGGTCCGTACTTTGTTGTTTACGGTCAATTATTATTTATGAAAAGTGAATATTAATCTTATTGTTATACATATTTATTTAAATAATACAAAAATATGCATGAATACACGAAAAAACATCAGTATTTTGAAAGTTCTCAAGTATTTTCAATTAGAAAAAGAAGCTGGTAATTATTAATTGCATAGCCTTTTCGAATTTGGCTAAATACAATACTGATGATCTTATTTATCAAATTTAAGGTTATCTATATGTCAAAATAGCAAATGAAATAAACGACATGCCGAAAACCCGGATATACGTCACAATCGATGACGCACACCAAGAAGGGTATTATTTTAACTATAGATATATGGTCACGTGGTCAATAAAGTGAATTTTATAGGAATTTAATGTTCGCGATTCACAAAAAATGAATAATAATATGCAAAAACAATCACAGTGCGAGTGGTAAAAACAACTTAGAAGTAAACAACTTGACAAAAAACTGACAAGGAATGACAGGAGTGAAATTTACCTAGAGGAAGAGTTGGTTAAGAAAGAGCACTCTGGGTGACACCCCGGGTATTTTCGAACTAGTGTGAAAGTCAACCAGAGCATATGATAATTCATTTTCGAACGGCTGGTGTGCCCTCGGTGTATTTCGAACGCACTCCAAGGTTTAAGGGGCATCTACCAAATTCGACCTTGCACAATTATGCTTTGTA